>DVZL01001669.1:0-17024 GCA_018236625.1 Lasaia peninsularis
ACAGAGGAGCAAATGTTCATACGCGCACTCGTCTTCAAGATGTTTCCATGGAATTTTCATCAGCAGCTCGATTTAGAATATTATGGGGAACGCTGTATCGGTAGAGGTGGACCAGTTCAATGACAATACATAAGCTGATATGACATCATTAGAATTCTTTCTTTGAGGCCGAATTAAGTCCATAGTTTTTTTTTCATGTGAATATAACGAGTGCTGAGGACCCAAAAGTAGGATAGTGAACGAATTCGAAGTAGGTAGTGAAAAGTGACAGTGTAACATTAAATAAATTGAAGGGATAATTACACAAACGGGCGCATAAGTGTATTGAACAAAGTGGTGGTCATTTTGGACATGCCCAGAAAGTACAACGCCGTGTAAGTAGGTAGTTAGTTTTTTAATCATTTATGTCAACTTTTTTTTTAATTATTGTAAATATTATAATTCAATTTTTGTAAACACGCCGACTTTTTTTCATAGTTCTTAAAAAGTATTATAAATGAAAAATAATAAACAACATTTTGCTAACAACATGAATTCATAGTAAAATCGACCTTCTGTCAAGCACAGTCAATGATATTTTACTTAAATATTACTATTATTGGTGATATGAATGTTGAATATTAAAAATAAATTAAAATAAAAAAAATACATAGTCATTATAGGTTAGTCATAGGTAATTCATACGCAGGTTCATAGTCGTCAGTCCAAAGCCTGTACGTGTGATATGCAAAAAGAATCATAATTATTTATTAAAGTAATGACTCCAGCTTGTATTTCGTAATTAAAAACAAAATGATAATCCCGCGGGAACCTACATTTTTCCGAGACATAAGGTTTGGGACTCCTCGTCCCGCCGAGCTCCCGTCTCCTTGACAAATAAATTTTCAAATTTATTGTCCGCCATATTTATGTTTGGTTATCGTTGATAATACGAGAGATACCTATTGGTGTTATTTTAATTTGATTGGGGTTCTGTAGACTAAAATACCTGAGTAAGATAAGTTCCTTAATGAGTTAAAAATTAGGGTTCAGTTCAGAGTATTCAAATATGAATTCTGCAATTGTTAATAACCTGTTTTAATAATTTTGGAAAATTATTAATTTGTATTTAAATTGTCAAATATAATCATAGCTCGAATGTTTTTGTTCGGAGTCTTAAATTTTGTTACATTTTAACCTATTTTTTTGCTTTGTATATTTCATTTTGTCTTATTTTTTCCATTTCATTTTTATTATAATTTTTTAAGTCTGCATTTAAAAAGTTAAATATATTTGGATGCTATAAAGATTCCTCAAAGATATTTTTTAATTAAAACAAATAAATATCGTCACGCCCGTATCCCCGACATAGGCAGAGCCATAACCACCCACGATTAGCCAACGATATTATGTCCCGCGATGAGACAGGTGGCAAGTCCGTCACCGTATTGGACATAAATCCTGGATTTCTTCACGATATTTTTCTTCCGAGTAAGCAAACATAACGTTAATTTAAATTAGAAAAACTCATTGGTATATGGCGAGGTTCAAAACTGGACTATCGAACTGTACAATTTAAAGAATTCTTATCTATTGCATAATTAGAATACCTCAAATTATACATTACTATATCTCAGTACAAGTCTTAATGAAACATTAAAAATATACACATTTATTAATACTTTACTGATTATGTATTACTAGCTTTCCGTGTGGATTTTTTCAATAACATTGACTACTTTTATAAAGAGCAGAATATTTTACGACTTATAATACTTATTGCCTAAAAATAAACCCTCTTTTTAATATAGTCAGTTAAATAGTATTCTATGTATTATTCTCAAATATAAGCTATCTTATTGTAAAGTTTCATCTAAATCCGCCCAGTACTTTTTTTCTTGAAAGAGCAACAAACATACAAACTTTCACGTTTATAATATTAGTAGGATTACCTGGTTATTAATCTAATATTTGATGATAATATTTGTTATACGCTGCAGTTTCCTCTATGCTTATACTAGAATAGATACAACAAAGGCTAGAATTATATTTGAAAATTTATAGTTTGTAACCTACCTCATGAAATGGACAATCTATTTGTCTCAGAATTTAATAGCAAAACTTAACAAACAATTTATTTCGCATCGACTATGCAAGTTTTTTCATAACAAGTCTATGTAGATATAATCCATATGATTGTAAATTTATTACAATGATTATTAATGTAATAATTTCTGTACCCAAACCAAAAGTGTTTACTTATTTTTTTGCGGAAAAAAATTCAAAAGTGACCTGGGGCGATCTTATTTTTCTAATTTTCATTAGAAAATATTGTTGAATATTTCCAATAAGTAAATTATTTTTAATGTTATTACTTATTTTTTTGTTATAATTTCAATATTTTTGTGTATGTATGGTACTTCATGAATACATTTTTAACGTGAGAAGGAGGATTATATATTTTCAATTTATAGATATGAATTACAATAAAGTAGTACGGAGCCCTCAGAACGAAAGTCCTGCCCACCCGGTCCAGCATTTTTATTTTGAATCATCGCACCGTGTGAAATGTCAATTTTAATAGTGATTTATTTTATGTTGATTCAGGTACATTATACGTTTTGTTTTAAGGACACATCATTTGTTTTATGTAGTCCTGATATTAATTTTAAGTATATTATTAATATGCCTAGGTTTGGGCGATTTGTCTTTTAATATTTTAGGGTTCCGTAACCAAAGGATATAATTGGGCCCCTCTTACTACGACTCCGCTGTCCGTTTGTCTGTCTGTCACCAGCAGTGGCGGATATAGGCTATCGCCCTAGGCCCGGTCTGATACGCCGCTCTTTTTTAAGGAACAAAACCTTATAGACATGATTAAAAAAAACTGTATAAATTTTAGCTCTAAACTGCTAACGTTTTGAAAATTTTGCGCCCTCCAAATCGTGCCACCCTAGGGCCGGGCCTCACGGGCCTATGCGTAAATCCATTACTGGTCACCAGGCCATATCTTATAAATTGTGATAGCTAGACAGTTGAACATTTTTATAGATATTTCTGTTGCTGCTATAAAACAAATAAAATAAAAACAGTATAAAATAAATATATATAAAGGTGCTCCCATAAAACAAACGTGATTTTTTGCCGTTTTTATAGGGGATGATGCGGAACCCTTCGTTTGCAAGTCTAACTCCCGCTTGACTGAATTTTCACCCATCAAAATTGGATAAATTGTCTTCGAAAATTTATAAAATTTTACTATAGTAAAATATTACATTACTTTTTATTAAGAAATTAAATAGAAACAATTTTTTTTACATGGATACTACCTACATAAATTAATACTATAAATAAGACTTGCTTGAGGGCATAATTAATTATAGCCCAGATTAATATTTTAATTTTTAAATTTTTTTACATTTTCAAAAGTTCTTTGTTGTATTATTAAAAAAAATAGGTTTTCGTTTTTCCTTGTAAAGGTATTCCTTCCTAAAATATAAGAATTAATTTCCTGTTATTGCTTATTATTGGTAATACACGAAGATATTGAATGTATACCGTGTTGCTTAGTAAAAAAATAATTAATTTCGGCTATGTAGAAAAAAATAAAGATTGACAAAACAGATATACAATGCGGATGTAGATGGATGTAGGTATCCGGGGAGACCTAGGTTGAAATTCCACGACCAAATAGCTCGAGAGTCAAAAGCCTCCGAAACCGGTGAGTTTGTGTGAAGAGATTAATAAACGTGGAGGAAGCTAGGCAAGTGTGCAGGGACCGTGACGCTTGGCACTTGTTGCCCTCTGCCTACTACGCAAGGAACCTGCCGTGAAGATATGTATGTATGTATGTATTTCCTACATGGACAAATTTTAAACTGAGAATAGAATTAAATCAATATTTATGAAAGTTTACAACTATACTATAGTTGTAAAAAAACTTATTAATTAAATATGCAATCAGAAGCCAGAATCAATTATTGAATATCTACCAGAGGCTTATAAATAGTGAAGAGGAAAATGCGTTTAGACTATAGGAAAATTTTCCATTTCATTAAACATACTTGCATTTATTATTCCGCGTTCTAGGATAATGTAATTTATATTCCATGGCAAAAAAGCTAATATCGATTGAAGGTTCAAAGTGGGTTACGACCAATTGACATTGTTGGAAAATTAACTGAACAATTTAAGGAGTACTATCGAGAAAGACATCTTGCTCGATAAATCGTCGTCTCTTCGGCTATCAACTTGTACAAATTTGTTTTTATTGGTATTATCTCTGGGTGGCTCTCCTTTGTACTTTATTTATTGTTTGTTTTTACAATCATTATAATATACTAAATATTACGGGGATTTGTTAGTTTTTTTTTCCTTGAAATGGTTGTGGAATGTTTCCTTTTTACGTAAAACAAGGAATAATTAGAAATAAACTGTTGTATTGATAAGTGATGTGTTTTTATAAAAGGTATATTTTAAGTAATAAAGCAGATGATTTTATATGTAAAAAATCCGGCAAAGTGCGAGTTGGACTTGCGCACGTAGGGTTCCGTACCATAATATATAAAAACGGCAAAAAAATCGCGTCGTATGTATGGGAACACCCTTTATATATTTATTTTATACTGTTTATTTATTTGTAAATATAGCTGCTATAGAAACATATCATCTGTGAAAATTTCACCTGTCTAGCTATCACGGTTACTGAAATATAGCCTGGTGATAGACAGACAGACAGACGGGAAGCGGAGTATTAGTAATAGGGTTCCGTCCCTTTGGGTACGGAACCCTGAAAATCATATTAGACAGGGGTTGTACCTGTATCTTTTGTATCTTGCTGTTGACGCTCTTTTCTAAGCTGCTAAGGACTTGCATGGAAAATGTGTCTTCAGCGAGATAAAAAAGGGCACGGGGACAAATCTCGTTGGAAGTGAAATTTTTTTTACTAAAAAAAAAGAAAGAACCGGGGTAACCTAGTGCTACGCGCTTTGGACTTCAGTTTTGGTAGTTCAGATTCAATATACCAATGAGTTTCTGTGCTCTTACGATAAAGGAAAATCATCGTGATAAAACCCGGGATTTCTGGCCGATACGGCGACGGAATTGTCCCATGTCACGTCATGGGACTTAATATGTTCGGCTAATCGTGAGTGCATATGTAACTCTACCTATCCTTTCTGGGAGATGGACGTGACCATATATATATTTATACTTTTATTTTAAATCCGAATTTTTCAGTTTATCGGAAAAACAACTTTGCTTGAGATTAGATAATATGTGACCTAATACCGTTGGCTAATCATGGGTGCATAAGTATATACTGCCTACTCCTTCAAAAATATGGGCGTGATGATGTATTTCTTTTTCCAAGGCAAGATGAATTTCTTGATGATAAGACAAACACTAATTGATCATGATAAAAATACAAGATGCAGTATAAATATATTTTGGATCCAAATCCCGACCAATATTTTTGTAGTTAATATAAAAATTAACCTATTAGATAATCGGTAATGTGTATATTATATTGTGTTTGGATAATTTTGTCTCTGAAATATAATAGTCACATAACACTTATCTTACAAATAATTCCATGATAAAGTCTATAATAGAATAAGCTCTCCATAATAAGCCCTGAAAACAGTGATTTATGAAGCTGTACGTAAAAACAAGTGTTTTATGGACTCTTTAAATCGGTTGCGTAATACTTACCAAACTCTTTACAAAGAAAGATATTTCAAATGAAACGGTGATTGGTGTATTTAATATTATGATTTATATTTACTTCAAAGATTCCAAAATTTATGACTTTTCGTCGTCATTGACTATGCCGTTAATTGATAGTGAGAAGTCAATATATTATGTCAAATTATTCAAATGCATTTATGGTATTCAAATGCATAAAACTAAAGGTGCTATCCGGAGATTACACTCACAAAGACCTGTCCCCAATATTAAGCATCTATCTCATTCCAATAGGACCGGTTATCTCTCTCATGTAGTCGGATTGTTTGACTTTGCCAACTCGCAGAAAGAGACGTAGGCCAGTTTAAAGTAAGATATCAATACTTTAGGGACAGGTCTTTGTTAGGAGTGTAATTTCCAGCTAGCTTATTATCCGTTAGCTTCATGTTCGAAATTCACGGCGATTATCTAATATTGCTGAATGCTGACCCACATTCCAAAATTAAATTGTGTATGAAATATGATAACCTAGGCTCTGGGTAATTATGGTAACCTAGTATTTTTAATAAAATAAATATCATCATGCCCAAAGCCCAAAGTTGTAGGCAGAGGTATATTTATAGTTGTACACACGATTAGCCAATGATATTAGGTCCCATGAGCGAGCATAAACATTAAACCCTATCCCAGGCAACGTTGTTTCAGATGAACTGAAAAATCTTATAAAATAACCGGAGAAACTAAAACGGGACCTCGTTTTTTCGGATACCTACTAATCTCGACTAACTACAAAGGCGATATTGAATTAAGACAGCTAAAAAGCAACTTCTAATATAAGAAGGCAACCATGGACTATAGACATCATAGATGTGCCACATCTGATTTGATAGGCCCTTTTTTACAGGGTTTTTGTCTGTAGGCTTATCTACAGACAGGAAACTAGCAGTGTCAAATAGTGAAATAATGACGAAAGGAAAAGGATGACCAGTGATCTGATTGATAAATTTTAACAGTTGACTGCCTCTTTCGGGATGCCTGTTAGGGTAGAGTATTCTACTCAGGAGATCACAAGATTTGGGAAGACTTACGGATTTTTTGAATTTATTGAGTATCCCGTAAACTTCAACTATTCTCTTTGTAAAGAAAGATGCTTAAAAGTTATCAGTGATAGCTGTATTTTAATATTCTGCCTTATATTTTAAAGGTTTTATAACCCTTCAACGTCGTAAAGTATGACATTGATGTATCGTGAGAAGTTAATATGTCAAATCTAGTGTTTAAATTCAAGGTGGTTATTAGTGTATCAAATGGATGTAGCTTTATCTTCTACGTAACGTGCCATTGCTGTCCCGCATTCCAAAATTAAATCGTCAAGCTATCCATGTCTGTAAAGTAACTCTTCATAGTTATGATAGCCTGGTATCGGGTGGCTAACGACGCTCTGTCCCGTAGGTGTACCAATGACACCACAGTCGATGTATTACGACTTTTTAATGGCTCCTAAAGATTAACGAATGAATGGGTAACATGAGATCTGACGCCGTTCGACTTGGAAAACATAAACAGTTTGTCCGCACTCGTGTTTGTGTGTATCCAGGTGATAAAATTGGGTTTTACTTAGCATGGCTTTAAGTACAACTTACATACATACACATCTTTACGTCAGGTCCCTTACGTGGTAGGCAGGGAGTTTCGAGAGCCAAGGGTACCTACTCTCTTCATACATGATTCTTATAGTTATACATATTTGATAGGCACTACTTCAAAAGTGGGTCTAAATAAACTTTACAACAAAAGATTCAGTATTTTTTTAAATACGAACAAAACCAAAAAATCATTTATCTTGACGACTCGATTCTTTGTTGCGCTTATTTACTATCTAAAATACCAATCTACCAAAAGGTACCAACTTAAAGACTAGATCCTAAGCTATTTATTTTAATCAAAAATATATATAACAATGTTAGCATATCTACTTAAACTAGTTTTTTTATTTATTGTTTTGTTTTCGAAGAAATATATCATTACCTTAAAAGAAAAAAAAAGAAAAATTAACATGCATACGTGCAACATGCAGGTTGCAAAGTGCAAATTAAATTATAATAATTATAAAGTAGCTGTTAGACAATCCAATTATTTTTATTTTTTTTACATAAATCATTGAATTTAGAATATTATAATATGTCTCTAAGAAAGAGTATATATCTCGATATTTGGTGTGTTAGTAAATAAGTTTTAGGGTAAGAGAAGATTTATGATTTTTAAGTTCCTATATTGATCTACTTGTACTATAATTTTCAACATAACTAAAAAAATATATACACATATCTTCATGCTAGATCCCTTGTGGGGTAAGCGGAGAGTATCAAGTACCAAGTGTCACGATTCCTGCACACTTGCCTAGCTTCCTCAACGTTTATTAATTTCTTTATACAAACTCGCCGATTCGGAGACTTTTGACACCACCCTCGGATAATACTTGAGCAATTTGATTGTAGAATGTCAACCTGGGTCTCCCGAGTACCTACAGCCATCCACATTCATCACATTGTATATGTATATCTGTTTTGACAACCTTTCATCCTTTACACATGACGGAATCAACGAAACAAGTTTCATTTTTTTACACGGACACTTTGTTTCAATGATCTCACATCTCAATCATTTACAGATTGGATGCATTTTAACGGCATTTATCTTACTTATCCTAAAACATATACATTTATTCTATTACCTACATTTATAGACCTGCAGACCTAGTCATGCATATTATAGCGCTACTTAATTTCTTTGATTAAGTAGGTAACATGAAACTCTATTTCGATTAACAAACGATAAACTAGTAAACCATTCATAAAAAAAACAACTCAATATTAAATTTACATTGAATGATAGCCGCTATAATTGATCGTCTAATCGCCACTTTATAAAACTTACATTAAGTGCATACTTAAAATAAGAGTGCATAGCTTGGTTTGTGCATATTTGATTTGTGCGTGGTTTATTTTGTGCATGTGGTTGTGGTATTTGGTTTCTAACCTTGGGCTCGGCGTGATCCAAGTTGCACCGCGGTGAAGAGCCGCCGAGGTAGCCGCACGGCATCAGTGTCACCATTTTGAACCAACCATAATGATCACTCACTCGAAAACACACTTGACAGTTTTTTGCGCGGGAAACAGTTTTTGAGCAGTCATTTTATGCATTATTTTGGCGAGTGTCTCTTTTGTATTTCTTTTTATTGTGCATTTCTGCACAAGTTGGTTGTAAGACCTACGTATAAAAGATTATGCTAGAAATTTTAAATGAGAATACTTAAAGCAAATATAAGACAAAGAAATATTCACCGAAATAAAGTTCAATATTTTTCTACAATTTTAATAAAAAATGTGCCTAATAGTTTTTGTTGTTTTTATTGCTTATAGAATATTATTTTTATGAATATGAATATTTGAATTGTACCTAACGTAATTTAATATTTTAATTTTTTTTATGGTATCGAAGAGAGATATAATGTTGTTATGATATATTCGGTTATTTATGGAAAGAGTAAAATTAAAAATAACCTTTAAAACGTTTTAAGATTTAGTTGCGTTTAAAGAGATAGATCAGTAATTATAAATCAATAATCTATCAATGAAAATAAAATAAGCGTTTCATTTAAGCTAAAAAGTGCCATGACCAATTATAACGCTATGCTGGTGGCTAGTTATTAAAAGGCTGTTAGTCATCGCCCTACGTCAAAGAAAAAAAAACAAAAGAAAAAATTACACAAGTCCAGACCACCCACATGGTTTTCAAATTCGAATGTCGATGGAACGTGTTCATCAAGTTGTCAAATCGAGTTTGACGGATCTTAGATTTTTTTAGATCGTTTTATAAGGTTTGGCGGCTTCTGTTGTTGCACCAACCTTGACTCAAGAGCTGTATTAACGACATTGTGGTCAATATAAACGCAATGATAATTTAAAACTGAGAAAGATTTTTTTAAAGGTATCCAAAGCTATTTACTGACAAATATATTTTAAAGCACAAAAACTATAATGTTTTTTATCTTTCCAATCTATTAGTACTGAAGTAGTGAAGGTAACAAGCGTTTATTTTTTTTAAATATAAGTAGGTAAATAATCAAGTAAAGGGGTATCACAATTGAAAAATACTTGTCTTCTACGTATTGACACTAAGCTATGTGTTGTGTAGAGTGTTGCCAACTTGGGATTGGTATGTAAAGCTGCGAAATTCGATTAATTAATACGTAAATTAATACGTAATGGCAAAATTGAGAAAAGCGGTGGTCCAGACGTATTATATCAGAACTCTACTTGTTTAGAGGTCGGGGTCATAGTAGCAAAAAAATCTATGTCTTTTACGAACTAATAAATAACAAAACAATATGACGTTGACCCATTTAAAGGAGTTTAGTACACGGAGATAAGTCTAATTTTTTAGATACACAATGTCCTGTCCGCAAAATTATATATCTATCTCATTTTTCCACACTGCTCGACCAAATAGCTCGCGTATTATCCGTGGGTGGTGTCAAGAGTCTTCGGCGTGTATGCAGGAATCGAATGATGAATGTGGAGGAAGCTAGGCAGGTGTGTGGCGATCGTGACATTTGACACTCGATACTCTCTGCCTACTTGGTAAGGGACCTGGCGTGAACATATCTTGTTGATATTGATGTGTCTGTCTCGTTTTTATATAGCTAGTTTTCTTACAATTACAAGGCCGGTTTGTTTTGACAAGTCTCCAAAAAATTGTCAGAAAGAGAGATTGCCCAGTTTGGAAAGATTTTGCAAATGATACATATTCAGAACAGATCGTTGTTTGGAGGGTAATCTCCAGATGGTACCTAGAGTTTCATCGTTTTTTATAATCTGACGGGTTGTTACAAAAGACAAAAATTGGAAAATAAAAATTGTTCCATTCGACTTAATTATTTCTGTATATTTTTGCCATTACCATTTTACAAGATTAAAATCTTTATTGTCGATTTGACCAACATTTTTTTTGGCGATATTTTTTAAGACCACCTGCTATGATCAATATGAGTAATATTGCTATATTAATTATCCTAGGTGGCCTAGTAATTCGAGCTTTGGGCTTACATTTTGGTAGTCCAGGTTTGAACCTTACCATGAACCAATGAGTTTTCTAACTTATGTACATTTTCTGAGTGCACTTACTGTAAAGGAAAACATCGTGAGGAAACCTAGGATTTGTGTCTCAAATGGCGACGGACTTGCTACTTCTCGTGCAACTAACGTAATTATCTTACCTCTTCCTACCCTTTTGGGATGTGACGGTATTTTTTTTACTATTTTTTAATTCGACAAGTATATTTCAGAACAGCAAGAGCGACAAGTTACGGACGTATGTTTGTATATGAGTGTAGTCTCCAGATACCTTCATGGTTCGGTATTAAGAAAAAAATATGAACTTATAAGAGCCGGTTCACAGGCTTCTGGTTTTGATAATTAAAAGTATTCCAAAAAGTTACGAGTTTTTTTTACAAAAATGAATTCCACGCTACCGCACTAAACGCTGTCAGTTGTAAAGTATAGTTAAATTGTATGGCATTTTCTGGCAGCGGGGGGTTACAGTAGCGTCTGACGCTGCATGAACGGAACATGGACTGAGTGACCATATTGTTATAGAATTTGCAGATTAAATTATTAATTTTTGAAGGGTTAAAATATAAAATAGATGTCGTTAAATAACTCTGTATAGTTATTGTAACCTAGTACTTTTAATAAAATAAATACGCACATATCCCCGAAGGTATAGGCAGAGGTACGTACGCGTCCACGATTAGCCGAGTATATTAAGACGCATAATGTGACAGGGGGCAAGTCTGTCGCCGAATCTGAGGTAAATAAAATATAAGGCAATGTAATATTTTTCAGATACTTAAACTGAAAAATACTTCTAGGAATGAGTTGCGCCACCTGGGAATTGCACCTTTTCGTTGGGATCTATACCAACTCTACTCGAATATTATATCGATATAAAACTTATACATTTTTTGCTTTCACAAACAAGCAACCGGATATCCTGATGATAATATGCGTCGCGTAGTCGACTCGCATCGCTCACATCACCAAAGATGTATAGATGTGTTGCTAACCTGACACTGGGGTCTAAAGCCATTTGTGTTTAGTTCAACAACTACCCTATGATAAATCTTGACAACAACGAACACTGACGTTACAGTCATAGTAATAACAGTCTAAGCGAAAACTCTAAGCCACACATACTAACGTTTACTTCTTACGTAGTTGCCTAACCTACGTTCTCTAAAGGAGCTCAAATATTCAGTAGTTGTACCTGCGATTTCGTTCATGATTTTAGTGACAGTCAATTGGTGAAAGTTTTTAGGGTTCCGTACCCAAAGGGTAAAAAACGAAACCCTATTACTAAGACTCGCTGTCCATCTGTCTGTCTGTCACAGGCCATCTCACGAACCTCGATAGCTAGAGTTGAAATTTTCACAGATAGTTTTTCTGTTGCCGCAATAACAACAAATACAGAATTAAAACAGAAGAAAATCAAGGGTGGTCCCATACAACAAATATGATTTTTTTGCCGTTTGTATAGATAATGACACGGAACCCTTAATGCGCGAATCCGACTAGCATTTGACGGATTTTTGTTCCTATTTCCTATCCTAGCATTATATAGGTACGAACACAATGACGGTGTTAACCTTGTTCACAAAGCTTCCCTCATAAAAACAATAAGTTAAAGATTATAAATATACAAGTTTAAATATTCCTGTCCAAAAAAATTCTGTAAGATATATATTTTATCAAAAATAGTGCACGTTGTTAGTACTTGTTGTTATATTATATATTTAATTATCTGATATATTTCTAAAATAAAATTAGATTGAGTTACGCCTTATTCATTCAGCTATCTGCTGATGACAGTCCCGTCAAAATCGTTTCAAAAGTTCCCGAGATTAGTGTGAAAAAACACATAAACATTGTAAAAAATGTTATTCTGATATATATAATGTGTACGTACATAAACGGATTTATTAAAAACGTGTACTTTAATATAACATACCTACACTCAAATTTTAGTTACTTGCATATTATATGTCAGTAATATCCTCAATTCTGTAATCATCATGTTGACCCTATATCCTGTTTAGGAGGCGCTCATACGACCACCAGGGGGCCTTTCTAGTTGACATCATATTCTCAAAAAACAAATAGCCCGGAGAAGTTTTACTTATTCTTTGAATTAATAAATTTTGATTTAAGCACGGAGGAATATTTTTGTTTATCACAATAGTTATTTAAAGTATTCGGGTACAAATCCAGATGGATGTTCAAGTTTCTGAATATTTGAAAACGTTTTATTATGATATTGGAAGACAAGCAAGCAGATGGATTTCCTGATGGTAAGAAATCCACGTCGCATATAGACAACAAAGGTGAAATGGTACGTTGGCAATCTGAGGCTGGGATGGTAACTTGTGTGAGTAAGTTTACCGGCTACCCTACCTCCTAACTAGAACACTACAATGGCGAGCACTGACGCTATTGTGGCAGGAATAGGTAAGGCGGCAGTACCAATCCGGGCGAGTCGTTGCAAGACTCTACCACTTAGTCAATGTCACGATGTTGGTGACAATAGACCCTGTGCTCGCCTCTTACCAGCTGCCTGGGTGGAAGACAGTTGGCCTATTTTACAACGGAACTCGGACCAACAATAATAAAAAAAAACGAACGCGCATATCCCTGAAGTTACTACTTCATAGTAACTTCAGTATACAATAGGGAGAGGCGAATATGCACACATGATATTTAGCCGACGATATTAGATCTCATGATGTGATGTTCCAATCTCAGGATACGTTATGTTTTCATAAGAACAAGGAGCTTTACTCGAGAATATAATCCGGGACCTCATGCGCCAATTTTGGATACAAATACGTTTGACCGCAGACTCGATCTATATATTTAAACAATGGCACTTGGTACTCTGTAGACTTGCAAATCAGGCTGTGTGGTTTGACATTACAGGACAGCACAAGACCTAAAATATATAGGTAGTTTGGCTTTAAGGTTGTCTCTTGTGTTATTCCATAAAAAAAAGAATTAAAAAAAAAAGGAATCAAGTAGTATTTGAATCAGCATTTTAATATTGTCTGTAAAATCTATTTAATTTGTGGGATTCGTTTTTAAAAATAGACTTGTACAAAAACATTAAATACTACGTCTGTTTGTAAATAAAGTAACATTGTGTGACCATAATTATACCTATAATGTCATACGCTGCAGGAATTGCACTAACTTACTATGTTTAATAAGTACATGTCTAGACTTAATCGGCTTTAAGCCTGCTACAGTGTGTTTGACCCTTAAGATACGTAAGAATAATAAGTTAGTTTCATAATTTTAATTTCCTTGTAGCTTATGAATGCCCAGTAATCGTAAATATGGTGACCGACTTGCCAACACATTATGGACCCCTAATATTCTCGAGTAATTGTGGCTGCGTATGTACCTCTCTCTGCCTACAGTTTCGAGTATAAGGGCGTAACGATATCTTTTTAAGTAAGTAACAAAGAGGTTCACATCCTATATCTGCCAATATCCTAATAGTAACTAATTGTCGTGTTCCGTCTGGAGAGTATGACAGCTTGGTAATATAATTTACCCACACTAGAAGTCTGTCACACCAGACTGAGGTAAACAACGCACTATAACCATCTTTGGTGTCTGTGGGCAACGTGTTGGTAGATTATAGTAACCTACTGTGTATAATTTGTCTAGACTTAATCGGATTAAAATCTGCTGCATGTATAAATCTTTACATACCGTAGTTCAGTAGCCGTTTTGAACTTAAAACTTCAAAGTTAAGCAGGTTCATCTGGCGTGTTTTTTATGCTTATCTACCCAAAGGACGAAACTCTATTTCTAAGACTCCGTTGACCGTCTGTCTGTCTGTCACCGGGTTATATCTCATGAACCGTTTTGTATCTAACCGTTGTGTTTAATCTGTTTTTAGTGCTCCTATACAACAAAAGTGACTTTTTTGCCGTTTTCGTAGATAATGCTACGGAACCCTTCAATTTGCGAGTTCAATTCACACTTGACCGATTTTTGTTTTGTTTATCGCGTGACCCGTCCGTCAATTCTAAAAGGATTATTTGATTATATTTGTATTTTGTAAGTTTGAAGTTTGTTCCCAATTTTATACTTTTTGAAATATTATTAGGAAAAAGGACATTAACTTTTAATATATAATTTAACTCAACGTATATAATGTTAAATTTTTGTATGGATTCTTAGACAAAAAAAGTCTTTATGGATAGTTTTAAAATAAATGAATAGGATGATTCCACTAATAGTATAATTAAATTTACCTGTAAGATAAAATCTTAATTATTGATGGCGTATTGCTTAAAATTGATTTAGCCATTTCTATTATATAAGTATTTTATGGATATGTTATGCTATTAGAAAATGTTACTATATAAGGATGTCTAAGTAATAATCATTTATTTTTTGAACTACTTAAAGTACAAGATAAAAATCTTAATTGTCGATTTGGCCAACATTTTTTTTACTTGGCAATATTTCAAACCATCTGCTGATTCAAATGAGTAATATTGCTATATCAACTACCCTCGGTGGCCTAGTGGCTTGCCGTCGATGAAGAAAACATAAGAAAACCGGGGGAAATATAAAAAAAAAATAAGGGTGAATAACCCTTATTACTTAAGAGTATGGAAAATAGACCTACTGAATACGCATATAAAATTCGGTAAAAATCGGGCAAGTCGATTCGGAGGAATACGGTAACTAATTAGCATTGTGACATGGAAATTTTATATATTAAGCATTCATAGAGGATGTATTAGATATTCGCGGACAAAGCGTTCCGTATCGATATTTGAGAGAGATGCAGCCTGGACAAACAGACAGATAAATAGAGAGACGGGCAGCGTAGTCTTAGATCCTTACTCAGTCATCTGTAGAAAGTTAGTACAAAAATGTGAGTAAACTTGTTTGAATTAAATTCAAAACAAATTGGCCATATGAGTCGTACGAGGGTGCCCGTCACTGGAACTGTATGAATCGATAATGCCTCGATGTTTACGATCAACTTTAAATCGATTACCTACTTGTTCTTGAAGCCAATGAAGCCTCGTTTGAATCCATTAAAAGTGGAAAGAATTACTGAAAAGTTGAAGTGGTTTGTGTTAATTTTTTCCCTTTTACATTAATTTATCATATCAATAGCAGAAGTGTAACTAGCGCATTTATGATTCGCCAACTATCACGTTTAATTATGTTATAGAGTATAAACGATACTTTAATAATGGACATACTCCAATTTTCTTTAATTATTTAGGTAGAAAAATAACCATTAAGATTGTCTGTATGTAGGCAAAAAATATGTTAATGGTGCGTTGCCAACTTGAATCTCCGATATCAAAAGTTGTTAAATAAGCTTTCCTGCTATCCTACTCGCGAAATTAAAACATAACTATGGTAAGCACTGACGTTATATCGGTATGAACAATACTAGCAAACTGTTTTAGGACCTATTGTTTTAGTTGAATATTGAGCAAATATTGAACCAATCATTAAAATTGACTTTATTTTTCTAAGTTAACAGTTTTAACAACGTACCTAACATGCCATTTTAAAGCCAAATAACCGTTGTCATTGGCATTAAGTAACATAGACATTAAGTTTAACGTAAGACATTCATCCTAAGTTAAGTTTAAGTCGATTATTAACAGTTGTCATTGACATTCAGCTGCTTAGCTATTAACTTTACGAAAGACTTTTCGGTATAAATGTACCAAAAATGTTACCTAAATATCATCAAGGTATCATATGTTAGCGTAATGAAATTGCTTCGAAATAAAATTTTATCACTCAATATATCGTTTTTTTTTAATTTTTTATTACCAATAAACTGTTATTACGGACAAACGTTTTATTATATTTTTATAGTTTATGCGTCTGTAACATAGGTATTTTTTGATTAAAAACGTCATTAAACATTAAGATTTCTAAATCAATTTAAATGAAGCATAAAATCTTGACGGTGGCGACGACAAAACGGTACAAGATAACATCGAGTGCTCGACATGAGGCATAAATTTATCGATTTTAATCGTGCTAAGCTTCATTCGAGACTTCACCAAATTACACGTAATCGTATTTTGAATTTCGAATACAGGAATATTCGAAATTCAAATTACGATTATATTTTATTTTATTTCATAAGTGTATTGTTTTATTTTCTTTTTTCTGTGGCATAGGACTTTAACATTGTACCTACCTAAATAAATAAAATGTCACATTAAGTGGATTACCCATAAAGCTTGA
>DVZL01001670.1:0-17022 GCA_018236625.1 Lasaia peninsularis
TATCAACATATTCTACCACAATGTGGTGTGCAAATATTTTAACACTTAATTTATGTTTGTTTATTAATTATAAAACTATATATTATATACTAATTCTAAATATCTTAATATTTATAAATATTAATTTTAACGCGACTTATTTTAACCTTGTCTACCATAAGCTACCACCGTTTCCAAACCTTTTCAAAGAAGAAACAGCGAAACAAACTCCCCGACAACTATGACTTCTTTAGTCAAATTTAAACTATAACATATTAGTTTGATGTATTTATTACTTAATCTTATCTTTAAAATATTCGTTTACACTATAATAAGTTTTCTCTAAAAATGCGGACGAAGTCGCGGGAACACCTAGTATGTAGTAATTTTCCATCACATCATAATATTAAAGTTGGGGAAATTTATAAAAAAAAAGGCTAAGTGCGAGTCGGACTCGCGCACAAAGTGTTACGTATATGTAGTCTAGTGTTGTTGAGGAAGTGATTATGAGGAAGAGGAAGAGGAATTGTCAGGTGCAAGTTTAGAGGATGCGGATGGGGATGAGGAAGAGGATGATAGGAAATTATAAATACTAGCGGACACAACCCAAAAGCCGCTATCCTGTCTGTATATAACTAGGTACTTACATACGTACACAAAAAAAATAATTAAAAGGGCTTTTTTCAGTGGACCAAACTATGATTCTATACCATTCTCAAAATACACACAATAAAGAATCATAAAAATTGGTCCAGCAGTTAAGGAGGAGTTCAGTAACATACACAACACAAATTCCTCATAAATTCCTCTCAAATTTTGAGGAAGCGATAGCGGAAGAGGTTTTTTTAATTTTTATTTATGAGGATGCTGTAACGGTCGAGGAACCCAAAATATTGCGGAACTTCCGCATTATGAGGAAGCTGAAGAGGAATCCTCAGCAACACTAATCTGTACCTAAAGGCGGCAAAAAAAACAGTGCCCATTTTTAAATAAATTAATTTATTTTAAAACACATATTTTATATAACTACATATTCTGTGAATATTTTAAGCGTCTACCAGTTCCTGTTATTAGTATCGTTCAAAAATCACGTTTGTTGTATGGGAGCGTCCTTAACATTTTAATTTAAATCAGTTAATTAATTAATTTTTAACTTTATACATTACATTTATAAATATACTGAGAATATCTCAAGTTATTGAGCAAAAAAAGAGCTCTATTGTATGGGGGTTACCTAAATACCTTTTTTTTCACTCTTTTTCTGTATTTTTTTGTTGTAGCGGCAACAGAAATATAGCTACCATCTGTGAAAATTTCAACTGCCTAACTATCACCTTTTATCAGCCTAGTGACAGGCAGAATGGCTATTTTGGCACCGAACTCGTAGTTATAAAAGAAAAAACGTGGTTTAGGGAGCGTCGGCCGGCGGCCGTAGATCATTTGTTGAAGTTCAATTTAAAAGCATTTTATTTTTATTGTAAATGATTTCACTTTAATTTACAGTTGTTTGCATTTAATTATTATAAATGTTCAGTCTGGAAATATCTAGTTAATTCTTAATTTCTTTCATTTTATTATTATTATAGACTATTTATCATATAGGGACCGGCTTCATACACACCTTTAGGTATGCTGCCTCTTCTGCTGTGAAATCATTTTAAAGTTTTAGGTAAAACGGTGGCAACCTTACTTAAGCTCATCTAGAGGCATCGAGAACACGATACACTAATTTCTTCATGATTACCTACTTCACTTGTGTACTTTAACTGAACAAGATGATTCAAGAGGAAGGTTTTTATGTATATAGTATACCCGTGCGAAGGCGGGTCGCTAGTATAGAATAAACAGAATCATGTATAGTATGTGTTATTATCCTAAAACGCGTAACCCTAATTATAATCAGTCATGCGCGTCCTTTTAAGTTCCTATCAGAATTATTACTTGGTAGTAAGTTTGATAATATTTGGTCGAAAGATCTACATTACGAAAGACACGGATCACACTTGTATGGTCGACATCCATAGCAGCCATCAAATCTGCTACACACGACCACCGACCACCGGATGGTGGGTGCGTGAGCCGGAAACCGGATGTCGTGTTTGGAATTTAAAGCAATATCGATGACTTTGTCAAGAATATCATGTTTCGGTAGAACGACAAAAAAATTGAAGTCAGTGTTTGAATATGCACGACAACCATTAAATATAACAAGAATAAAATTTTTATTCATCCTGATATAATAATAATACTAATAATAACTAATATAGTAATAATAACTAATATTTCTAGACAAATCACACATCGTAATCTAGTCCCAAAGTAAGTGAATTAGGATTTAGGTATATGCTGATGAATCTAGTCAACAAGTACCTACTTAATTATAATTTTAGGTGAAATCTGAGTATATTCTTGGAATATTACGATCAAGTTGTCATTCGATTTGTAATATTATGAATATTATGAAACTTTATACAGAAAGTTTAAGAAAAGGTTTCAAAAGGCGCTGATGTAAATTACAAAAGTTATAAGCAATTTAAGAAATAAAGGCTGAGATAATTCTTTCTCCGCAGCGGATTATTGTTTATTTATGTTTTCATGGCTTTGTAAAAATTAAAAGTGTTCAGGATACAGTTCCGGGAGGTAGGATTTTATTGCGAAATTTCCAATATTTTTGATAGTTTTTGAGATATTCAAAAAAACTAAACCCCTATTTTTATTTATTTAACTATTTATTGTACACAAAGCAACATAACAAAAAACAATCACTTGAAGTTATTATAGTACAAAGCAAGGCAAGGGCAAGCTTATATCCTACAAATTAAATAAATAAATTTATTTTTCTTAAAGTATCTATAACTTTTACATTTTTTTACAAATGACACCTTGGTCGTAAGTTTCAGAGAATATACGCCAATTTTACATAAAAAGGTACATGTTGACTAGACTGTATGGGTGTCAGATCATATACTAATACATCTAAATACTTAAATACTTAGATACTGGAATAAATTTAATAAACACCCAGATCCGGAAATACAATTTCTGCCGCACGGCCCGTTGCAAAGTGGGCGTCACCAAGGCGCGTGCGGAGGGGAGTTTAAATCTATGAGTAAGGTACCCGCGCATCAAGAGGAAAGATTTGATTGTTTGTTTGTATTGATTAGAAGCCGAGATTATCCCTGACGAACATAAGCTACCTTTTTATTCCTACGGGTAAACAGACTTAAAGAATTATAATAATATTTAAAAGATTGTGTAATTTATAGGGTGAACACAGCTTTTGTGCGTCTATGGAATGCCCCTGTTGTTAATGTGACCTTGGATGATCGCTATAAGGTTGCTAATTACAATATCAATTAAAAAATATTTTACACTTTTTTGTATATTATTTAGAACGTATCAACCTTGGAAATTGTTAGTACTTCCCGAATATAAGTATTATTTTTTATGATGTTCACCGCTTTATCACTACATAGTATAAAACAAAGTCGCTTTCTTTGTCCCTGTATCCCTATGTATGGTTAAATCTTTAAACCTACGCAACGGATTTTGATGCGCTTTTTTACATAGATAGAGTGATTCGAGAGGAAGGTGTTTATGTACATATAACATGAATAGTATACCCATGCGAAGCCGGGGCGGGTCGCTAGTATTATCTAAAACGAATTCACAGATCTTTGGGAAATAATTATTTTTCGTACGATTGTTACTCTGAGCTTGCTATAAACAGTTTTGCAAGTCACTATCAAATTACTGCTTTTTCTTCATGGCTTTTTGACACAGACAAATAAATATAATATAGGTAAGGGACAACTGTCGCATATAGATGTTACTGGTGCAACGCTATTTTACGGCCTGGATTTAAGACTTTCTATCTCAGGTCTTCCGTCTATCCTTATTATTATTTTTAAGATTACATAAGACAGTGGTAACAATCTGCTGTACAGCATCTTCCAGCTAGTTACGACTGACCGACATATTAAAAAAACTAAAGCTATCACCGTACCATTATTTATAAAAACAGTAAAAAAATCACGTTTGATGTATTGGAGCACACTTTATTTATTTATTTTATTCTGTTTTTAGTGTTTGTTGTTATAGCGGCAACAGAAATACATTATCTGTGCAAATTTCAACTGTCTAGCTACCATGTGATACAGTCTGATGACAGACTTACAGACAGCGGAAGCGTAGTAATAGGGTACCGTACTAAATGTTTAGTCCTCAGAATAGAAAAGAACATTAATCTCGCTTTTCTATATTTTTTTCTTTATTTTAGAGTGTTATTTTTACGTATGTGTGTTTGCAAGATATAACTTATAAATTCTTATTAGTTAGTTTTTGTGCTACTAGCGGCACCACTTAATAAAATTAAAAGCTTGTAGCAGTTGAACAATAAAATATTTTTTTGCAAACGACGCGGATTACATCGACTAACCTGTGAAGTCACGCTATACTACTTTTTCTGTAGGTTTTCAAAATAATATAAATTCTGTTTAAATTTAGATTTCCACAAAGTGACGCCTGATTCTATCAATTATCCGTAGATAAGTTTCCGAATCGTGATGCAGCCTGTCGTTGTGTTAAATAAATAGATAATTTTGTGAAACATGTAAATTTGCAAACACGTTCAGTAAATAAACTCAAGGAAAACTATAATTCATTAGCGTACCGTCCAAATGTACACACATGTTTAGATGTTACAGTGATAATGCATCGCTATTAGGTATTTCTCAAGGTAAATGTTATCAGTACATGTTTCTACGTGCAGCTCTATTTACGTAACCAAATCAAGGTGGAGGTGCAACTAGTGCACTTTATTTTTGTGTTACTTGTATGTACTGCATCACAGACTATAGAACAGGTGCCTTAATGAGTCTTAACCTATTGTAGTTTTACATCTTTACGACTACAGTACCCCAAGCTGAAACATAACAGTTGCAAGCACTACGTGAGAGAAGGGCTACGTAATCTGATGTACATATTTCTGTTGCCGCAATAACAACAAATAATAAAAAACAAAAATACTTACGGCAAATATTTTAGAAGGCTCTCATATTATAAGAAATATGATTTTTGATAAGTTTTTTCCCCGGAAACAAATAGATGTCGCTACGCATATTTAGATTGCAGTACACGGTCTGAGATTGAATGTTTATAATTAACTATTTGATCCGGCGAACTTCGTACCAACGGATATTGAAAGCTAATAAGTTTGTACAGCAGAAATTAAAGCATTTTCGCCTATGTTCCTTAAAAATTCCCGGTGTTTTTTCATAAGAACAATTCCTTTGGACTTTATCAAAAGCAGCCATCCTCGAGTTTTGCGTTTAGCAACACGTTTAACCATTTTTTTATTTATATAGATATATGATACGAACTGTGCTAGCTATATACCTACTTTACATACTAATACTAAACATACCTACTTTTAAAATATTAAAACCGCGATTTCTGCTCTCATAGATGACGGATATGGTACGCCACCATTGTTGCGCGAATCTGTCTGCCAATGAAAGTCCCGTCAAAATCGGTCCAGCTGTTTCTGAGATTAGCGGGTACTAACAGACAGACAGACAAAAATTTAAAAAAAATGTTTTTATACATATATATGCTCCCTGTAAACATACTTATACGCTTAGGAAAAAGCGCTTATTTTAATCTAGGTATATAAATAAATAAAATTGAAGGGTCTGTATGTAATATTAAAATAAAACGCATATATATGTATGTTTACAAGGTACATATATCAAAACTGTATTTTTTTAGAATTTTTGTCTGTCTGTCTGTCTGTTTGTACCCGCTAATCTCGGACCCTTTTTTGACGGAACTTTCACTGGCAGACAACTAATTTAATATGGAACGGCTTAGACTACTTGTATAAAATAAATAATTTAAATTAAAACGCGGAGTCGCTGGCACAGACATTACATACAGACACTCCAATTTTATTGATTTGTATAGATAAGTTTTACAAAAAGACCAAACCCGCGTTCTAGAACATTCAGTACCTAAGATAAAAAAGAACTTGCAAACAAAGATAATACAAAACAATGGCCTTAAAATAAACGTAATACACATATTAAAATTATAAACCATCCTTATTATTATTCAGAAGTACATGGCTGCGAAAATTGTTTAATAATAGTTGTTTTGATTTTTAATAACTCAACAAACTATTGCTACAATGTTTTGAGCATCTACTCGTAGCTCACTCATACTTTATAGGCTCCTTGATATTGTGTTAGATTTTATGTTTATGTTAGAGCACCTTTGCTCAATATATCGTTGACTTTTGTTCCATACCATAAGGTTGCCGGAAGAGATCGCTGACTTGGCGATAAGGCCGCCTTTGTGTATCATTTAGTCTCGAAGTTTTATATGTTTGTCTATTCCGTAGTTTTTCGTGCATAATAAAGAGTTATTTTCTATTATATTCCTTGTAAAGTAAGCTAAGTCAATAAACTCTATACAATCTATGAGATACTTCGTAATGAAAGTTAGAAAAAATCATCACTTTCACATCACCAGAGGTGCCTAATCTGACTTGTGTTAGTTCTATCGGCATATTGGCCACAAATCCAATCTAAAGCAACGTTTTGTTTTTCAGATAAATTGAGAAAACTCAAAAAAGAAGTTGCCTTACCCAGCAGTCGAAACCGGAACCTCGTGCGTCAAAGTCGGACATTGAATACGTTCGGCCATGAAGGCGATTAAGTACTATTACTTTTATAGAAGTAGGTACCTTTTATTACTACAATTAAAGCCGCTTCGAAAATATTTGTTTTATATTTTTAGCGTATACGCCAAACGCCACCGGCCAACCGCGAGACTTGGGTTCCATTCCCAACGGGGGCAGGCATTTATGTGATGGAAATAGATGTTTTTATTTTCGAGTCCGGCTATTTATTACAATTATTCTGGTATTAATTTAAGTATTTCTATGAATTAATTTCGTTTTTTACCGCCCGTAACACAAGCATGTAATGCTTATTTTGGGGTTAGACAAATTTGCATTTGTTTTAAGAGGTATTTATTATTATTATTTATTAATATCAAAGATGGTTATGGTGTGTTTACTGAAGTATAAATTTAAGTCGTAATACTTAATTATTTGTGTCAATAAGTACCAAACCCAAATTACGGCAATGCCAAATATTGACGTTATGCAGGTTGTGTTTTTATTCAGGATAGTCTTTGCTGATTCTTTTAGAGTTCTGTATCTGAAGGATAAAATAGGGAGCCTATTAATTAGACTTCGCTGTCAGTCTATCTGTCTATCTCATCAACCATGATAGTTAGAAAATTGAAATTTTTACATATAGGTAGTGTATTTCTGTTAGCTCTTTACAACAAATTATAAAAACAGAATAAAACAAATACCTTTATACCTGCCAAGATTTCTTTTTGCCGTTTTATAGAAAATGGTACGGAACCTTTCGTGTGCGAGTCCAACTCGCAATTTGTCAGTTTTTTTAATAAAATTCGTGCAATCTTCATTCTATACAGACGGCACGAAATGACATATTTTGTTAGTTGTTTTACCCACGTAGCTACCGTCGTGCGATGTGAGCGGTGACCACCGACCACCAGAGCGTGACGGTGCGCCAAAATTTCAACCGCGATGACAATCTATTGAATTCAAAACGATTTGCTCTGATGAAATTACGGAGCGTCATCATGGAGATAGTATTTTAATTCGAGGTTGTATAATGTTTAATACTACGTTCTAAATGTTTCGATTCCGATCCGCCAGATTGATCTAGATATTTTTCATTTTTGTGGAAAATAATCCATGCAAACTCCGCATGTATGTAAGCACACTGCATGCGCGTACGGCTCATGCATGCGAGACGAATGCATGAATTTACTCGTACTGAGATTGGATCATATTTTATGCAACTAGATTGAAGCGCATATACCTAATGCATCTAGCTATGCATATGTGCTTACATAGATTGTAGTACGAGGAGCCATACATGTATGCATTCCTTCCTTTAAATACATAATATAATACATATGCAGTACCTACGTAATATCCTGAAATTCTAACAATATCTATATGAATAAATAAAATTGGAGTGTCTGTATACAATATTTAAATAACCGCTCTTTACTAAATGCATAATATTATGTATGTTTACAAGGTACATGTACCAAAATAATATTTTTGTCTGTCTGTTTGTACCCGCTAATCTCTAAAACGACTGGACCAATTTTGACAGGACTTTCACTGGCTGACAGCTGATGTTATATGGAATGGCTTAAATAAAATGTATAAAATAAACTTATTAAATAAAAAAGCGGACGAAACCGCAGGCACAGCTTGCAGAAAATGAATCAATAATCATCATTCTATTCGAAGAGTAATAAAAAATCTTCAGTCATAAACAAGGTTTTGTTGATACCTAGCTATTTTTACCCTTCTTTTTCGTCCAAGCCTCTATCTATGTATATCAAATGATGTCGGGGTCGGATATCATCTTGGAGATATGACAAAAGTGTCAGTATTTACACAGAGCGACTGTCATCCCAAAAAGGAAACCCCTAAACCTAGATTTGGTGGAATTGTAATACACGAATACGGGTTTCCATGCGATGTCTTCCTTCACCGTATGAGCACTAAGGGCCTGGATCCTTTGACAATTTACACAAATAGATCTAACTCCAAAGTAAACAAGTTATATGCTTGTGTTATGTGTGTTAGACAACGATACTAATACATAGAAATACTTAAATAGATACCATAATAAATTTAATAAACACCCAGACCCGGAAATACAATCATCACACAAATGTCTGTCCCCGTCGGAAATCGAACCTGAGCTTCACGGTTGGTTTAGGCGAGTAGGTTATCCACTCAGCCAACGAAGCAATATTATATATGGATATTATTATTATTATATTTGATGTAAATTAAAATCTTAAAAGGCAGGCCTATGACATATACTGATCTGACTGATAATATAATAACAAACTAATACACTCCTACACACACCTAGCCAATGAAGTTTTTATGAACATATCGCTATGTAGTTTTCATATTTCAATGCTTTTAACAAAACTATATAATATTTACGTATTAAAGTTATCAAGGTCTGAATAATTCAGCAGTAGATATGTTTGAAAATGAACAATAATATTATACCGTTAAGTTAACAAGTATTAATAAAGTTTTATAAATTTCTTATATTTTGTTAAATAGTAGGTATATAGATTTTTTATAAAGTTTTAACCTCTCGACCAACGAGATGGTGAAGTAAAATACTTGCTTAGATTCTTCTATATTAAAAAAGTACCTTCACGCCTATTATCCCCGAAGTGGTAGGCAGAGGTGTGCTAGTATATCGACGACTCGTAAGTCCCGTACATACCTATACTAGAACACCCACGATTAGCCTAGGTACTAGGACCCTGATGTGATAGGTGGCAAGCTTATCGCCACTTCGGGCACATTCTGATCCCGGGCAATGTAATGCTTATTTAGAAAAATCTGAAAAACATTTTAAGAAAAGTTGCCCGATCTGGAAATTGAACCCGGGACTCTATGTGCTAACGGTCCTAACAGGCGACAACTGTACCGTTACACCACAGAGGCGATATTGCTATTTTTCGGAGACTCTTAATACCACTCTCGCATAACACACAAGCAATTTGATCATGAAATGTCAACCGAGATCTCTCCGGGTACCTACAGCCACTTTTGCATCGTATATCTGTTTTTTGATATGAAAAGTGAACACACATATAAACATTCACGTCAATATTTATAATAAGAATATATAATAGTCACATATTGTTAAATCGCAAGGCTACGTATAGTCCCTTCAGGTTTATAATATTTTTGAAACCTCTTGGGACTTACGATCCTACTACACCTGTTTTAAATGTTTGCCAGTTCAACAGTTTCTGTGTTTGTTGCTGCATCGCAAAAAACCTTATTTTTAATCCAGTTTACGAACGGTTTATTATAAACGTGAAGTATAAAGCCCATACATAAAATCTATGCCATGTTTTAGTAGAATAGTTTAAGTAGGACTAAATATATCTTTGACTGAAGTAAATTTTTCGAAGTAGAGACATAATGAACCATCAGCCGCTACTAAATTCTGGATTTGGATAAGACGTCAAAGGCTTATACCACCTCCTTTGACTGATATTAGCGATCGGGCGATGGGTTTATCAAATCCGTATGTATCCGTAAACAATTTTAATTTCACATTATACAATTAAATATTAAAAAATCACTGTATATTTATTGGTCTCTGTAGTTCTATAGTCGAGCTGTATAATTTAATCACATAGGTAGAGTTTTACATTTATTAGATTTCTTTTCGCTTTTTTCGCTAGAAGTATTTATTTCTACTTAAATTACCTTAAATACCGACCTTGCTAATATTGGTGCATGCAGGAAACGTCAGGTAATATAGAATCACTGCACTTTTCAATAACAAAACACTGGCTGGATAACAACAAAAAATAAATTAAATAAAGTTTATTCGGTTTAAAAATAATATATTTTTAAAACTGTATTTTTTCTAGATAACTGGCCACTGTTTCAAATTCCGCTTCGAACAAAGTATTAGCGCCAACTAAAAGGCGCGTCACGGCCGGCGATATGGCTCGTGCGTTCCTAATTCAAAATTCTCCCTTTATCAGGGGCCAATGAGATTATTAATTTTGCGCTTATTAAATTTATTACGTCATACTTGACTAAGTGGACTATCTGTGGACGAAACCGTAAGAAATAAGTGGGTTATTTGTAAACTGTTAAAAGATTCTGATCGGTGACGTCATATCACATTACATAACTTCAGTTGACTTATGACTTAAAAATAACATTTTTTATGAAATTTATTTACTGGAGATTTGATTTGATAAGTCTCAAAAGTGAACAAAACTTAATACACTTATGTTTCAAAATCGAATGGATTAGATAAAAACTTTTTTTTATGAATGGCCAACTAATTGCTAAACATTTGCTATTGCTATTTTACAACTTCACCGAACTTTATGAGCAGAGTACTCAGCCCAAGAAATCATTATTTAACTGGATAGGATTATCTAGTTGGGTCTCCCTTAACCCAACTTTGACCAAGTGCTGCGCTGGTCTGATTACTGGGAGGGGGGGAGAAACTTATTACACTGACAGAACTTTACTAGAAGAATATAGAGGAGTCTCATAAACGTCTTTCAAACCCTTCTCTTCAAAATGGCGGAAACAGTTATGATGAATTTTATCATAGAAATAAATAAGATTGTGGGGAAATATATGATAAATTTTATCCCGATATACAGGGGAGACTAGATGAAACGTACGAGGTTTTACAAGCTTTAAAAATGGCTTTTGATTTCATTAGTTGCTTCACATTTCTAAGTATGCCACTAGATCTGGAATTATCATTAAGTTCAGAGAGATTCCTGAATCAGTCCTATGTTTTGTTGATATATTATGTTATTATAGGAACTTATTACTTATTCTTGTCGCCATGTTATTAACGTGTTTAAGTCTGGAGGGTATACGATTGTCACTTAGGAGAGCCATTTTATTTTTTATCCCATATTAAACTATTCATACGGAACCCATGGTGTTCCGTTTTAATTTCCGCTTGTCGGGTGACAGGTGGGTAGTGCACCGTGACATACGGTCAATAAAATTATATACACTCGATCACTTACGCGCTCGGTCCCGTTGTTCAACTGTTTACCGTAAATATTTGTAATTGTTTCGTGTCACTCGTGTGCGCTCATCCCAGAGTTCAGTGCTTATCCCAACGTTACTCCATGAAAGTGAGAGTGGGGTGTGTTAGAAACAGGATGAATGTAAGATAAATACGAAATGCGACGGTACCGTAAAACTCTCAGAATATGTAGGTACTTGAAGAAAAACTAGCACATGGCGGGGTTCGAACCTGAACTTTCTTTTTATGTTAATGGAAGGCAAAAAAGCAGACGGATTTCCTCATGGTAAAAAATACACGTCGCGTCGCCTATAGAGACCAAAGGTGGAAACGCTGCCAACCTGAGGTTGGGAAGGCAAGCCTCTGGCGTGAGTAAATTTACCTGCTACTCTACCCTCCAAACCAGAAACCGACAATGGCGAGCACTGCCGCTATTGTGGCAGGAATAGGTAAGGCGGTGGTACCAATCCGGGCGAATCGTTGCAAGACTCTACCACCTAGTCAATGTCACGGTGTTGGTGACAATAGACCCTGTGCTCGCCTCTTACGAGCTGGGTCACGAGTCTGGGTAGAAAGGAGTTGGCCCATTCTACGAGGCAGTTAGCCTATACCGTACTCATTGGATACGGAACTCTATAAAGCACCTTATTATAATGTAAGGTTATGATATGTTATATAAAATTTCTCTCAGGTAAATGCTCTTAAAAACATCGCGACTAATTTATATTTTGTTATAATTACGTTGAAAATAGTGTATTTTGAAAAGCCGAGTTTATTGCACCGCGTCGTCTCAGTGTGTGGTCGCGATCGCCACCGGTAGCTTATGCGGTTTAAACTTCTTCTATACTTATGATAAAATAAAATTGTAACTTATCATTATAAGTTATCACTTATCACTGTCTGTACACGAAATATTTATTTAAAAAACAAACTGGGTGGGCGGGCTTTATATACGCAAGAGAAACCAATACAACGTTTTTTTACTTTGTCTGTATATTTCTGGATGCTAATCCCAGAAACGGCTCAAACGATTTGGATTCAGTTTTAAAAAATATGTTGCGATAGCTTTCACTTAACATTAAGTGCTTATTTCATTTAAATCGGTTAACAAACAAAGAAGTTTGGTCAATTTATGTCAATCACATAATATGTACTAATTTGCAAAGAGCTCTGGTATTTATCGAGTTGATGTTAAATGAGATTCAGTTTAGACTGGAAACGCTTTAGTTAAACGCGTCCCCGTGTGGGGTATACATATAAATAATTAAATAAAAATGCGCTAGTTAACAAATAAAATACCTAGTGTTGCTAAATCACTCACACTGATCAATCTCTTTTACTGCGAATTTTGTGAAGTTGACAAAATCAAAATGAGCGGGCCTTATGAGATATATCAATCTCATAAGGCCCGCTCATGAAAATGAGATAGATGTCTACTATCCAGATAATACCTTTAGCTTCATGCTGTCTAGAAATGTGTACGCAATGCCCAAAGTCACTCGTGCAGAATGAAGACAGCTGTCACATTAAACGCAAAAAAATAAGTATTACGGTCAAGCGTGATGCTATTTCGTACAAGAGTTGTTTCTCGACTTCACTTATTCCTATTATTTGTTTACAAAAATAATGATGATGGCTGTAGGTATCCGGGGAGACCTAGGTGGACTTCTTTGTGACAAGAGTCTCCGAAACCGGCGTGTTTGTATGAAAAGAGACTTAAAAGAGACTTGCTTGACACTTGATACTCTCTGCCTACAGCAACGGACTTGGTGTGAAGATATGTATGTAAAAATAGTAATAATTCTGATGTCTGTCTATTGCTTTCTATCGTAAAAGATTTAATTGCAGTTAACTATTATTCCAATAACATTTTGATTATTAGAATGGTTCTTGTATTATTTTTGAAGTTTGATTAAAAGTAAAATATAAAGTTTGGCACAAATAAAAAAATACAGTCTTTTAATATGAATGCTGCGTATATTTTTTAATCAACTGAGCTTACAAAGTACTTTCTAAATATCTCATAGTAGGCACTTGGTGGAATTTCTTATTGAATTCATTTTCAAAAGTTATTTGTACTTTTGTACAATTTTTTATTGTACTTAAACTAGCTGTGTCCGCGACTTTGTCCGCATTTTATTAAATTGTTTAATTTTATACATTTCTAAAATAAAATTCTAAAGTAAAAGTATCTCAAGTTACTGCTACTTATATTAGCTATCTGCAAATGAAAATTCCCTCAAGTCAGTCTCGCCGTTGCAGGGATTAGCCGGAACAGACAGATAGACTGGCAAAAATTGCAAAAAATATTATTTTGGTATTATACCGTGAACCTATACATCCTACATATGCATTTAGTCAATAGCGTTTATCCTAATACCTGCCCCGTCTTCGGACAGGTATATAGCTATATACTATAAATGTTATTTACATAAAAACCTTCCTCAGAAAATTTAAGAAAACCGCATCATATCAACCGCATTTAAGAAATCCGTTGCGTAGTTTTATTAAATATTAAAGCATACATACGTATATAGGGACATAGAAAGTGACTTTATTTTATACTATGTAGTGAACTGATTACAAACAGACACTTCAATTTTATTTATTTGTGAGTATGTGGATAAAACAATGTCATTTTTATATTTTTTTTATTAAATAATTTAGTAACAAACACACATTGCCTATAGACACCAACGCCTCTTGCGTTATTAAATTTAACGCCTATCCTACCACCTAGATTGGAACACGGCAATAAAAAGTCACGTTATGGTACCGCGAATTAGTTAAGTGGTGGTAGCGAACCTGAAGAGTATTTTCTAATTTGTTACCAAGTAGGTAAAATATCGGTTCTGTATTTTTTTAAATATATATTTAGTTAGGTATTATCCACATAACCGTCCAAACGTCTGGTTGACATTATTATTGTTTTAAATATAAATAGAGATATTCTCGCCTTCTGCGCATTTTCCTTTGCACATTTTTTTGTTTTTAAATTTTGTGTATAATAAAGTATTAAATAAAAAAGAAAGCAATAAATGTAATGTAACGTAGCTAGTTTAATATTTAAACAATTCATTCTGTGATGGTCTTATCCATTCACTAATGTTATTAGTAACATAAAATATTTGTAATGCTAGCCATGACCGTTTTAATGAGGCCATTACACTTACAAAAGTTTAATATCAAAGAAGTGGTAAAAATTTACTAATTAGAATCAAACTCAAATTAGTTTGACTACATTTTATCCGAGCAATGCCATCTTTATTATTTTTAACGAAGCATGTTCGTAATTGTTTTATTGTTTAATACAGATGGCGTTAATACACATGGCGTATAGATGGCGCTAATATAAATTGTGAAATGTTGTCTTCAAAGTGGCGCGCAATTTTTTGATGGCAAGAGACAATTAGCGTGGTCTATAAACAACGTAGACTGATGTTGTATGTGCGTCATTGTTCCCTCTTTCTGTTCCCTAGGTACCTAGGTGTTCAAATTAAAACTGCATCAGGGAGACTTCAATTATTATGAAATGCAATTTTTGAAGATTTTTGACCCTCCCTCATCCCAATGTAACGAGACGTAACGTTGTAATGTACACCTCCGCCTCCTATCATACCGTTACGTAGCAAATAAATGAATATTTTTGCCAAATATGTTGCACAAAGTACCGGGTCGCAAAAAAAATTAAGATTGCGCCACTATAAAAACGATGTTACGTATCACTTTATTAGAACCCTCCCCTTGCCCCTTTAACGCATGGTAACGTTTTACAAGACCCCCCCCCTTCCTCCCAAATTGCGTTACGTAATACTAGAACGCACCCTCAATATTTGATATCCTAGCTACAAGAATGACAATATTCGTAATTCAATTAAAAAGTAACAAGTGTACTTATAATACTTTATGCAAATACTAGCGATCCGCCCCGGCTTCACACGGGTAGATTATGCGTATTAAATTTTAATACATAATATAAATAATTTTGAATCAATCTATCTATTAAAAAAACCGCATAAAAATCCGTTGGTGGATTAAAGCATACATAGTAAAGTAGAGTCCAACTCGCACTTGACCGGTTTTTACTAAAAGCAAATGTATTTATATGTAAATATACCAAAATAACATTCTGATAACAACCGCAATGGCGAACTGGCGCAATAAGCAATAACTTAGGCTAGGTAGGTAAGTCGCGGGCACTGCTAGTTGCTCTATAAAAATTAAAATAAAAAATAAAGAAGGCAGCGGTATTTACGTATGCACCCACGATTAGCCGACGATATTGAGTCCCATGATGTAACTGCTGGCAAGTCTGTCGCTATTTAGGCGCAAATCCTGGTTTCCTAACTATGTTTTCCTTCATCGTAAGAGCGCTCAGAAAATGTACTTTTAATGGTATAAGGCAGCGAATAGGCACACGGGTCACTTGATGGTAAGAGATAACCTTGGCCTATAGACACTACAAACGTTGTAGGTGCGCCGCCGCCCTGTGGTCGGACTGTTAGACATTGCATGGCGGGGTTTGAACCCACAGAAATAGAAGTCCGAAGCGCGTATCGCTAGGCCATCGATATTAACATTTTAAAATTATAATGATAACTTACCTTTGTGTATACCCATTGGCGAATAAGTAGCACACCCCGGACACGATCCCGGCGAGCAAACCCAGGCTCATGCCAGTAGTTAGCGACAGGGTGTCCGGCATTGTCGTTGTCACTCTGATACACTTTATTATGTATAACACTGTCTCACTCACACAGTTGGTACATGATTCACACTTCGTTTATAAGATTTGCCACTTCTGGGATACAATAGGGGGTTTTATATAGACTAGTCTGTTTCTGTTCCTTAATGATAGATATAGATTATGATGATACAAGCAAAGTCAATCAGGGTTAGTAAGTTAATATATCTCTCACACAAGATACAGTACAGATAGAGAAAATAGCTATGCAGTGGTATAATTGAATTTTGTGTGGGGATGATTGATATAGCTACAAAGTACAAGACGAAACTATATCGCCCGATTTTTTATCATTCTTTTTTTGGATTACGTCCCTATGGAAGATAGAAGAAAAGACAGAAATATTTATTAATAGATTCTAAAAGTACCGCACAAGGAAATAACTTAAAATAAACAACAAATTGAAAACTTATGTTGGCCCAGGCTAGCCGATAGCGTACAAACGTTTAACGCCATCGCCGAATCTTCTTAGCTTTATCCCGTATTATATCAGATAATATCGGGTCCTACCTAATACCTACCTTATCTAAGGGATTTGACTATTAAATAAAACATATATAAGGATTTAAAAGTAAGTAATCGCTTTATTGTTAATCATGTGAATCATAATTATTATTA
>DVZL01001671.1:0-17020 GCA_018236625.1 Lasaia peninsularis
CAACAACTACTATGACGTCACAAGAATAATTAGACAATACGAAACACGCCATTTGACAGTGAATATACGAAAATTTGAGCTAGGAGTTCGTATCATTTAACTGTCAAAAAGATACACAATAGCCCCGCTGTTCTTTGCAAGTTTACTACGTTTAATTATTTATTTTTCTTAATAGTGACAGAGTAAGCGAGACAGAGCTCAATACCAACGTGATTATCTCTCAAGCATGTGTTATATACTCTGTGGAGTGGAAAGGTGTGATTTTTGTCCCGTGTTAACGTTAAGTGCTTTCTTCGGTTTGTTATGGCATTTTACTTGAATGTTTTAAACATAATACGTACCTGCTGGAACTAGAAATAACTTAATCACAGTAAAACTGCAAAAAAACCGACTTCCATCATTATAAAGTTATCTTACTATACATATATATACATTAATAAGATATAATTTTAAAATTTAATAATCTGTTGAAAATAGTTTTTTTTAATAAATTTTGTATAAACCCATACAAAACCCAACCGCTCTAAATCTACCTTAACTAATTATACAGATAAGATTGTAGTTACGCATCTTTACCAAGTTGTATATAATTAGTGATAGTAAATTTTAATAACCAAAGAAAGTGGTCAAGCCGCTGTTATATCAGATAACTAATGGATCAAACTTTTACTGTCAGTAAAACCAAATTTTATTTATCTGTGCTTCATTAAGTTTCACTGTAAAATTCCACTACGTATAAACGTAAACAAATCGTTTCACGTTCTTGACTGGGCCAAGTTTAATTAGTTTTATAATACGAATAGATTAAATTTTGTAATTGGGTATTTGATCGGGAAGATTCCTCATTTTTATATCTTAATGGGTTTACGTGGGAGAGAAAAATAACTTTAATATGTCAAAGGTAATCATGTTTTTCTTAAGTATAAGGACCTTAATATCGGAAGATTATTTTAAGTTTGAAGTTAAATAAAATATTTTTTTATGGAATAAGGAAGTGAACAAGCGCACGGGTCTTCTGATGGTATGCCCTATAGACACCATAGATATTGTAGGTGCGTCGCTGTCTTGTGGCCGGGGTGTTAGATCTGATGTGCTCCACCCTCCGGACGGGAATACGACGATATCATTAGGATGGTAGGAATAGGTTAGATGGTGGATCCTTACCCAAGCGAGTTGCTGCACAGCACTCTACCACCAGTGGATGACCACTGGTGGAACATGAGTTGGCGATTACCTTAGTAAACTATTTTTGCCGTTAATAAGCTGCCTGGTAGGGAGGCAGATAGTCTATTGTATACAGGGTACCGGACCAACACGGGGCAATTTGAAATTGTTAAATATATTAGACAGAATCCGGCGTTACTTTGAGAAAGTTCATATTTAAAAGTCCATAATTTACATTTGGAGCTGAATATGTTTGGAGTCTTCTGCTCCTGGTATGTCCCTAACCCATTTCATGCGAACATTCTTCGCTTTCGAGTCGCATTATGTTTTTGGCGGAAGTTTGTAAATTAATTTATTTTTGTTTAAGTCAATTAGATATAAGTTTTTCATATCGATTGGCATGGGCTCTCGTGACAAAACTTAAAATTTATTGTTACCTGTTAAAACAGACTTCAAAAAAACGAAGAGGTTTCTTAGTTCGACCATATAAAATTATGTATGTTTGTGGATAACTTCGTCGTTTATAAACCGTTTTTTTTTTGAAGGATAGGAGATACTTCAAGGATGATCCCATGATAAAGAAAGCGGAATCTGATGATGGCATCCTAGAAAAATTGAGGAGAGCTTTCATAAATTGTAGGGGCGACTGTGTTTGTTAATTTTTTACACCAAGCGCTACCGAAAGAGTTGTATAGATGTCGTGGTTTTCGCTATTTCATAAGACCTAAACCTATCTAGATCAAACTTTTACCTCCCTAAATCCATTAGTACCAAATTTCAGCGTAATATATAAATATATAATAACAAAAAGAATTGTTCATTTAAAAGTATTGGATGTGTTATAACTAAGTTGTTAACGTAATAATACAAACAAAAATGTCTATTCTACGAAGACGAAGTAGCGAGCAACAGCGACGTTAAGTATAAACGAGTTATCTTGCTTGATGTATACTCTTAAGGGAGACAAAATTATAATTGTTCAAACTCAAGCATTGCGGTAAACTTTTTAACCGCAAAGTCCGACTCTTACAGAAGAAAACACAAGCTCCTGCAGATCGTTGGCCGCGTATTCTACTTTCGTAATTTAGCGAATTTTAGAGAATGATTTTGTTGAAAATTAGTTTCATCAATACAAATAAACAAAATTGAAGTATCTGTATGTAATAGTAAAGTACTTGTACTATCTGTCACGAGAAGGCATAAATTATGTAAACAAACTTTTAGAAGTTCACAACATTTGGGTCAAAGGAAAAAAGTATTTATTTTTTTAAATACTTAATAAATTATTAGTAAATGAATTGCTGCAAGAATCCGTAGAACAATACGGATAGAAATAAAAAAAATATATATTATTACTATTCATCCATTCCATTATACATAAATACACAATAACAAATAACATAAACGATAAAATTAAGGCAATAATTAACAAAACTAACAACAGTAACAATATGATTCTAAAAAAATAAAAAAATTAGTAATACAAACAAAATCCGCGATTTCAATAAAGCAATGAAACATATTCGTGCCTATTCAAAACTCGAATGACGCTTATTTCAATATAACGAACCGAAATTTTGCATTCCCTGAGATCGGCGCGTTCCCGTACCACGAAGCACAAACGATACTTGTCAAATAATATTAGACTAAATTAAAAAGGTTATTACTTTCATATAACCCGTATATATTTTTACTTCGATTGAATATGGTCAGTTCATTAATGTCACGCATTAAAAATATTTACTTGGTAAAAGAAGTTTGTTTACAAAAATTATAGCTTCTCGTGACGGAAAGTATAGTATTTTAATTTTAAACACTATTTTTTACTTTTGTAATATTTCTTTTATTCAATCTCTAATATGTCAATTTTCAGATGAACCAATAGAAGATACAGAACCTAACACAGTCTCTCTCCGACGTGTGATCCCAGTGAGAGATGTTAATGATAACCCCCCTATATTCCGAAATAGGCCCTATATAGTTAACATCAGGGAGGCTATCCCAGTTGGGAGCGAAATTGAGGTAAATACTTGTAAAATGATCGTTTAATCACTAATAAATATCGTCAAATAGGGACTTAATATTAGTCAATGATATGAAGTACTGATTTTTTTTATGGAATAAGGAAGCGAACAAGATCTGATGATGAGAGACAACCGTGGTCTATAGACAACTTAGTTGCTGTAGGTGCGTCGCTGTCCTGTGGCCAGGGTGTTGGGCCTGGTGTGCTAGTCTACCGGCTACCCTAAACCTCCGGACCGGAACACGACATTGTAATATTTTGACAGTGACACGAATAGGTAAGACGGTGGATCCCTACCCAGGCGAGTTGCTGCACAGCACTCTACCACCAGTGGTTTTGTTGGCAGTGACCTTGATCAAACCTACGCTCGCCTCTTACGAGCTGCCTGATAGAAAGACTATTTTAAAAAAAGCCGCCGCCCTTTTACCCATTTTAAAGGGTGTCCCATTTTCCTGGACTCCCTGTATATCTGTTTTATCAATCTTTCATTCTTTCCATATGAGCGAATCATCAGAGCATGCCCTTTCGTTTTTATATACTTACATATTTTTAATGCCACTCTTATTTTGTTTTTGAGTATAGGTTTCTCCGAAAATCATTGTAACGGATAGCGACGACGGGCTCAATGCGAGAGTTGAAGTTACATGCTCGAAGGAAAAAGGCAGTGATGCTGAAGCTTGTGCTACGTTCAGAATTGTCACAGACATGGTAAGAGAATAGTAGCTGTTTCACATATATTCTAAGCTTAAATATGTAGAAACAAAAATTAAATTATTTTTTGCAAACTCCTGGCAAGAAACAGTAGTATCGTGCAACTCGATGAAGCAAGACACAATTTGCTCTCAACTGTCGGACACTCCACGACTGTAGAACCAGTAGTTTTTCGTAATAATAATTAATAATTTATCTTTGCCTAAATATTAATTTCCGCAAAGTAACATGGAAACGGATTTAGTGATCTAAATGAAATATTTAATATTGTACTTTAGATAATAATAGCATTCTTAAATGAGAAATTATTATATGTTACTAATATTGTCTAAGAAGTGAAATGAGTAAAATGATGATGATGATGATGATGATGATGATGACGATGATGATGATTTTCTGTTGAATAAAGATAAGAAAAGATCTAGCTTTAAATAGTATTTAATTATTTATTTAATCTTTTTCGCAAACTATATTCACATGTGACGTACAAAAGAGCCTAATACGTATAACATTTTCTACCACCAGTTACCCTTAAGACCATTAGAAAAATAAAGAAAAAACTCATAAATAAGAAACAATAAAATCTAACTATCTATCTAATACCTTTAAACGAACAATTCTGGTATATATATTCTTTTATCAATCGTGTTTTCATGGAATTAAAACCTTTATCATTATAATAAAGCTAAATTTCGCCGTTTTTTGTTAAATTGTTGTAGCTCAGTTGGGAAATCGGGCACCTTAATTCGCAGAATCCCGGTTTCAAAACCCAGTCTGGTCGATTCTTTTTTTTTCGCTTTTTTGTGTCCTTTCTTTTTTAAGAAAACTGTTCCTGGAGTATCTAAAAACTAAAATAAAAACAAAGTAAATTATGTCAAATACAATTAACAAAAATGTGATGTAGGTACTAACCAAACACAGAGCAAAGCTCGGTCATCCAGGGACTTATAAATAAAATTGAAACAAAAAATTATGAGCTTAAAAAAAAACAAAAAAATATACAGTAATTAAGTCATTATACAACTATATTATGATCATTTAAAACAATTGAATTATGAAAGATATTTATAGCTAAAATTATGAGTTTAGTCCGCATAATTACTACTACTACTTAGTCAACGTCATTTTTGCCTTTCCTGTAATTTAATCTCTTATAATAATATCACAACTCAATATTGCCTAATTTGCCTAGTCTAAAATTCAATCAGATCTGCTTAGTTGTTCTGGCGTTTTAACAAATAATTATCCTTCTAAATTTTCATAATAGTAATATTAATGATTTGGAAACAGAAACGTTATTCAATTCAAAATAAAATAAAATAATGTTTTATTCAATTAATGATTATTTTTAAGGTAACACCAAACAAGTATCACGTTCGTATATTCGTTGCAAAACCATTGGACTTTGAAAGTCGGACAGCATACGTTATATATCTTGAAGCCAAGGACAGTGGAACAACAGTAAAGAAAGCATTTGCCACAGTAGCGGTAGCCATTAGAGATGTACAAGATCAACCGCCTACATTCCTCGGTGTACCATATTCTGCAACTGTTCCAGAAAATTTACCACCGGTGAGTTAACTACAAAAAAACAAAGCTATGCTAAATACTATAATATGTTATTATTTCTAAGCGATGATTGTTACTCTTACATACATCAATATTATTCTTGTATTTCATCGTTTGATTATTTTTTTTAATCAAGACTTTGATTCTGATAGTGCAAGTTCGAGTCCCGCCGTGAACCAATGAGTTTTTTCTAATTTAGGTATATTTCTGAGTATTGTTACGATAAAGAAAAATATCGTGAGGAAACCCCGATATATAAATTCAAATACGACCTATTCTAGGATTGACCTTGATCTCCCTTTTGTCAAAAGTCCTAGAATGGGTATGTAGCCGATCTCAATTTCGAATGATTTAGATTAAGGCTGTGATGATGGGATAAAACTAGGTCAAAGAAAAAAAGTGTGTTAATATAGTAGTAGCTCTGATTCAACATAGACCACATTATAGCGGGTACATTTATAATATATTTTAACACCTTTAATGACGATTTGATTCACCTTTTCATTTCAGAATACTAGTATTACGGAAATTTCTGCTAAAGATGGAGATACAGCTAATCCAAGACCTGTTTTATTGACTTTAGACGGTGAAACACAGAAATACTTCAAGCTTTCGCCAGAAAAGGCTATCGGCCGAGCAACTTTGATAACTTCAGATGTGCCAATTGATAGAGAAAGTGATTTAGTAGTACAAAACGGTGGAGTTTATAGTTTCTACGTTAAGGTAATATTTTGATATAAAGCACCTTAAGTAAAACGAAATAATATTAAATAAATGATTAAAAAAACTTTCTTTTTGTAGGCCACAGAATTGATCAATAATGAAGTACCGTCCGATTTTAGTGTTATCCCAATTACAATAATAGTCACAGATGTGGATGATCATATGCCAGAGTTTAATAAAGATGTTTTTAATATATCTATACCAGAAAACATCGAAAATGGAAGTCCTATACCTGGTTTATCAATTTACGTCGAAGATAGCGATATGGGGCAAAATAGTAAATATGATCTCAGACTTCGCGATGTATCAAACTCTGAAGGAGTTTTTATTTTAAGTACTGAACATGGCGAAGGAAGAACGCCTATAAGTATCAGAGTCGGAGATTCGTCGAAGCTTGATTATGACGTAGACGACGACGAAATGAGAATGTTTAGTTTTGATATAATAGCTTCAGTTGGGGAGACAGACTTATCATCTGCTAGGATCAATATCAAGCTTTTAGATATGAATGACAATGCACCAGTGTTCGATCAGCCGCAATACAAATTTGACGTAGAAGAAAATTCACAAATTGGTCAGAAAATTGGTGATATACAAGCAACTGATAAAGATTATGGTATTTTCGGTCAAATTGAATATTCATTAATGGGTTTTGGATCAAATTTATTTAAGACTGATAGAAATAAAGGAAATTTATACGTGGCTCAACAGTTAGATTATGAATCACAAAAAAGTTATAGTTTAACACTTATTGCTAAGGATGGTGGTGGAAAAAGTACAACGACAAGTATATTTGTTGATATCTTAGACTTAAATGACAACGCCCCAGTCTTTGAATTTTTGGAATACAGTCGAACTATAAGAGATGGAGCTACAAGTTTTGAACCTCAGCTAGTTGTGCGGGTGAGACATATATTATAAGAAGTACAATACTATACATCTTATTGATGTAGTTTATTACATGTTAATAATATTAATATTTATTATTTAATTAAAGTGAATAATTTTATTTTAGGCCACAGACGCTGATGGTCCTACACAAGGTGGAGGACGCGTGCGTTATTCTATAGAATCCGATAACAGCATAGCTCATAAAGGTGAAGTTTTTTCAATTGATGAAGAAACTGGAGAAATAACCATTAGAGACAAAGTTGAAACAATGGACACGTCTAGGGGACAATATGAATTGACAGTACGAGCTACGGATTTTGGTAAGCTCATAGATTTGTTCAATATCTGTTAAGTAAGTAATTTTTTTCGGTTTAGTTCACCTCTTTTACTCGAATCGTCTGTGATTTAATTATATCTAGAAATCCTATAATAGAATCGCTTTTGAGGTCTTGTTGGGACTATCGCGACATTCCAATGCCTCTACTATGCTTACAAGCACGTGGTTACGTAGTTCATTTTATTTTGCAAAATTAGGAACACCAATATAGTATTTATACGTTTAGTTAAAAAATTAAAGTAGTTACACAAAATTGATTACACTATACTTGTAGAAAAATTTAATAAAAAGCGCATTGAGATATGTTTATATCCTAAAATGTCTATCACAGGCTATCCTTCTCTTCACAATGAAACCAGAGTAAATATACGTGTGGGTGTACCAGGAAACCAGAGGCCAACATTCAAAGGAAATTATCATAATTACAAATACACAGTCAACCAACGAAATCCTGATAATGAAGAAGATTATAGTTTTGATTTAAATGCAATGAACTATAAAACAAGCATAAAAGAAGATGCTGAGCCCGGACAAAACGTTACCATGGTCGTAGCAAATGATCCGGATGGATTAGATTCGTTACTAACTTATCATATTGTTTCTGGTGACAAAGATAATTTTATAATTAATGAGAAGTAAGTCAAAAGAAGTTGTTAATACTGTTATTAATCGATATAATGAATTTATACCGAATAACCTGTGTAAAATCAATAATGCCTGCCTACAAGGCTGTTCGTAAAAGGCGCGCATAGGTCAACTGGGTCACTTCCAACATGACCACTAGTGGGAGGATGCTGTGCAGCAACTTGACTCCAACTCCATCGCCTTACCTATTCTTGCCGCCATAATGAGTTTGTCGTATTCCTGTCCGGACGGTATGGTAGCTGGTAGACTTGCACATACGGTCTAATAGCCCGACCACATGTAGTATGCTTGTTCGCTGTCTTATTCTATTAAAAATATTATTTTTCTGTACGATAAATTTTAACATTGATATTTGTAAATTTTAACGTGAAATAGCAATGAAAATTAGTGAACCGACCACAAATAATAATAATAATGGATAGTTTTGAAGTATACAGTAAGTATGTAAATAATTAAGTATTACTACATATTTATTTTTAATATTTACATATTTTCAGAACTGGTCTCATAACTGTTTCTAATGATGCCCATCTTGATCGAGATGATAACCCTGAGCGATACGAGATTATTGTTTCTGCTGTTGACAGTGGTGTTCCTATACCAGAAACAGCTACTACAACTGTATTTGTTACTATTGAAGACGTAAATGATAAACCACCTAAATTTAACAACTCAGAGTCAACAACGTACATTTCTGAAAAGACTAAAACTGGTGATGTTGTTGTAAAGATGATTGCCTCTGACACAGATTTGAATTCAAAACTTAAATACAGTTTAGTTAATCCAGTCAAAGCTTTTTCTAAAGCTGGTGTACCATTAAAGCAAAATACTCCTTATGATTATAAAAACCTGTTTCAAATAAATGAAGATACTGGAGAAATTTTTGTCAATGGGAAATTAGATTATAGTCAAGCATCTGTTATTATATTAACTGTAAAAGTTATAGATGTGAATGCTGAAATTAATAAAGAAAAACAATTTGCAGTAACAGAACACACAATTTACGTTCAACCATACGCAGATAAAAATCCACAATTTACGAATGCTGGATGGTCTAGCACTAATCCTATAATTCATCATAAGATTAAGGAGGAACAGCCAATTGGTAGCACGGTATTAGTTTTAATGGCTGAAGATCCTGTTTCTGGGCATATTGTTACCAATTTTAAAGTTATTAATTCTGAAACTGGTCTTTTGCAAGTGGATCCATTAAGTGGCCAAGTAGTTCTTACAAGGCATTTAGATTATGAAGAGCTGACCAGCCCTAACTTAACGTTGTCCGTTCACGCTACTAGCAATGATGGTAGTAAGCACAGTTCAGCAAAAGTAATAATTGAAGTTGTTAATATTAATGATCATCCACCAGTGTTTGAGAAAGAGGTATGTTAACATATAAATCTGATTAAGTTATTATAATGAGTAGATGACAAGAAAAATTGTTATAACTACATAAATAAAACTGTATAAGCTGCGAAGAAACAGAAAATAAAACCAGATAGATTTTTTAATTATAAAATCATTTTTCTAAATATAAACATAGATGCAGTCTCCTATAAAAGAATAAACAGGATCTACTGCCATCTAAATTGAGTTATTAGATATCTGTGAAATTCATAAAACAGTATTTTCTTCACGCCAAGTCCCTTACAGGTTACGCAGAAATATTGAATGCCTAGTATCAAATTCCTAAATACATGAAATTCATTACTCCGCATTCAGTACTCCACAGTCACTACACTCGTTATACAGACACACGGGTTTCGGAGTCTCTTAACAATATTTTTATTGTAATCATAACTTAAACAGTAGTAATTGGCAAAACATAACAAAATATAAAAAAACCTACACTGTGCATTAATTATTGGATACATATTTTCAAAAACTTCAAAATATATAGTGATGAAATATAAAAGTTATTTCTTAATTATTGAATTTTTTTAGCTATTTAAAGTAAGTATATTAGAATCAATAAGCTATCCAGAGCAAATTCTTCAAGTTCAAGCAAAAGATTCTGACGCTATACTTTCTGAAGATGACAAAGTTAAAGGATATTCGGATATAAGATACGCTCTAAGAGGAGATAACGCTGAACTTTTTATCATAAATAACATTACTGGGATCATTCAGGTAAGCAAAAATAAAATCAAAGCATATAGAAATCTTTAAAAGTTTAATAATAATAATATAAAATATTGAAATTACAAATTTTTAGATTGCGCCAAATCGAACATTAGACAGAGAGTTTCAATCAGTTCTACGGCTAGAAGTGGAAGCATTTGACACTCCTACTGGAGGAGCAGACCGTTTGAAATCAGCGGCGACAGTGCTCATTGATGTCTTGGATGTAAATGACAATGATCCTAAATTCGAGAAAGAAATGTATACTGGTGAGCTATTACAAAACATGTTGTTTAAAAATAACAAATGCACTTTTTTTTCAAAATACACACTTTTAGTACTATTCCATAATATTATTTTATTTTTATTTTTACATTACACTTTAGCCAAACGGTTTCAATTTTTACAGCTTGTAAAACTAAAAACAAATAAATTTTATCAATTCCACATATCGTTCAATAATAGACTAACGTGTTTAACTAACTAAAAGTGAAACCGGTTGGCTAGAGTGTAACGTAAAAATAAAAATTAAAAAAAATGTTGAATAGTACAAGTGGGTGTTTTAAAGGAAAAAGTGTACCTATATACAATGGAATTCCACCAAATGCGAGTATTAATTATAATAACAAATTACTGTTATATTATGAATATGCTTTAATATATTATATTTTATGTATTTTTTATTGATTTTGTTAGAATAGTTTTTGAAAATACAATTTTTTGATAAGTGCCTTGTAATTTTAGCTGTGATACCAGAAAATGTTGCAATTGGTGTGAGCGTAATAAAAATGATAGCCACTGATCCTGATGAAGGTTTAGGAGGGGATATCAAGTATGAGTTATTAGATGAGGGAGAAGCTAGTGGTAAGTAGAGTGATATTATCAATTAAAAAAATATATATGAATATTTTAAACAAACTACCTACAAAACATTTTTGAAATATTTTAACGCAGGTGTTACTTTGTGGTAATCTATGTTTAGAAAAAAATATTATGTTGGGAAGTTTATTCGCTAAAAATATATATTTTTATACTTAGTGAAAATTGTAGTACATTGTGTTACAATAGTTCGATATACGTATATATATTTTTTCATAATTATTTTTTATATAAGCGTATCAAACATTTTAACTGAGAAGAAACTTATAATAGGATATCAGTTTTAATACATGTTTTTGGATTTTTTTATTTAGCAAACATTAAGGATGGTCACATTCAAAAAATGGCATCTGACAGTAGTCATTTGTTGTGATGTTTCTTACAATGTAGCCGGTAGACTTGCACACCAGGCCTAACACCCCGGCCACGGGACAGCGACGCGCCTACAACAACTATGGGGTCTATAGGCCACGGTTGTCTCTTAATATCAGCAGAGACGTGTTTGCTCTCTTTCTTATTCCATAAAAATATGGACTAGTTGTGGGTTTACTTGATTAACTCAAATTAGCTCTATTGTAACTACAAAAAATGTTTTTAGGACTATTCAGCATAGACACAACATCTGGTCTAGTCCGAACCAAGAGTGATCTAACTGGTCGTGGTCGTACGGAATCTTATCGTCTTCTTGCTGGTGCTACGGACGGTGGTGGTAGAAGTGGGGTGGCAGCGTTGTCTGTGTACGTGGGGGACGTGAGTGCTAATGACGGGGTCCCGCGGTTCATCAGACCGGCGACTGGAGAAGCCATTACTGTCAGCGAAGTACGTAAAGAAAGTTTATCATTAAATGAATATATCTTTAATCGCCTCTGTGGTCAAGTGAAGCTGGTTTGACCTAGAGCAACTTGTTCTTATAAGTTTCTTCAGTTTACCTGAGATTGGATTTGTGCCTGATATGCTAAAGGACTTGCCACCTTTCATATCATTGGAGCTAATATTGTCGGCTAATGAGTGCATTTGTGCCTCTGCCTTCCCTTTCGGGGATATGGGCTTGACGATTTTTTTAGTATATCCTATCAATATTTTGGAACGTGGACGTGGAGCATGGATGACGAAGTGGAATACCGGTCTGTTTGCATAGGAGTTGTCATTTTCTATGATAGGCTCTCAATTCATTAAAGTACCAACGCTTTCAGTATTAAGATTTATTAGCTGTGATACAGTAATCTTAAAAAATAAATACTACCTATTAGCTGACAATATTAGGTCCCATGACGTGATAAGACCATCGTCACGTAGGGCACAAATCCAATCCCTCATGAATCAAAGCGGCCACCATCTACGCTCGAACATAGAGACCATGAAAGTAATCTTGATGCTATTTACTTATATACGTTAATTTATTTATGTTTTTAGAATGCCACCATTGGATCAACGGTATTTCAAGTAGTAGCCAGTGATCCAGATGATCCTACACAACCTTCAGGACAAATCCATTATTCAATTCAACAAACTGATGCCGATGCAAAAGTATTTGCCATAGGTATGTATTTTGGTCAATTATACACACACGAAATAACATCATCCAATCACAGTATCAGTGACAGACTTCTTTCGAGCTATGTGCCAGAAAAAACAATTGGCCCCAGTCCACAGAGAAACCCAGTATATTTTCAGAAAACAACGTGAAGAAGAAGAATACTTTTTTATTTGAAACGATCAATAAAAAAGCTACATCGAACATAGTTCGAGTTATTTCAACACATTAATTCATGCCTGGAAGTGTCGAATGCCGTGAATGAATGAATGAATGTCGTGATTCCTAAATACTTGACTAGCTTCCTCCATATTAATCACTCTCGTCATACAAACACGTTCATTTCGGAGACGCTGGATATCACCATCGGAAAACACAAGAACAATGTGATCATCGAATGTCAATCTAGGTCTCCCATCGCAATCGCATTGTATATCTGTTTTTAATCATTTAGTATTTCCACATGACCAAACTCTTTTTTATTTTCACACAGACTCTTAATAACTATTATATTTTCTTTTTTGTCCCTAGATCCCGAGAGTGGAGTAATCAGTACTCGTCAATCACTAGACCGCGAAAAAAAAGCTCAGTACACACTGGTTTTACTGGCTATGGATCGTGGTCAACCTCCCCAAAGGGCCACACGTATTGTCACCGTGCATATTGCAGACGTAGATGACCACAAGCCCCACTTCTCTAGGTTACTGGTGAGGAATATTTATCTTTAAAAATTTCGTTACGACATACCAGGAAGTACATAAAGTCGGATACCGATTACGCTTGACCTCACAAGTAATTTTATTTACGAACGTATAATAGTGTTGCTGTATTACAGCCATATTTGCTGTTCAATATGCATATATCTGACAAGAATGATTTTTTTTATGGGATAAGACAGCGAACAAGCACTCGAGTCTCCTGATGGTAAAAAACAACCGTGGCCTATAGATCTCATAGAAGTTGTAGGTCACCGTCTGTGGTCGAGCTGTTAGACTGTATGTTAAAGTTGCCCAGCTACCTTAGCTTACTCTGGCCCGGAACAGGTGCTGCACAGAACTACCGTGGTCTTGTTGGGAGTGACTCTAACTGAGTATAAATAGTTCTATAGGTTGTACAAGCCTTCCTTCATTGTTGCCGTTGCATCCGTTTTAATGTTTTCATCGAACAAAACATTGAAATCTATGTTTCTACCATTTACTGGTTTGTTTTGATTATTAGGAAGCACATTCATCTTTATGATGACTGTTAGTTACAAGTTATTTAAAGTATCAATTAAACAATATCAATTTGACCACCTCGTCGATAGAAGGGTAGCGTACACGCCGGTGTATTACCGGCCATCCGCGAGGCTTAAGTTTGAATCGACGAGGACAAGCATTTGATGAACATGATGATATGTATTTCTGGGTTTATTAATGATTAATATCCATTATAGTTACAAGAAAACAAAAAATATATACTGGTTTTTAAAGCATATAATATATCTGACGACAATATAACAATGGACCTATTAATAGGTAATACCTTTTTTTAGGATGATCCTCCTATTCTTATGACTATAAATGAAGAAGTGCCAATTGGAACTGTCATAGGACAGTTGGAAGCTATTGACGAGGATACAGGAGATAATGCAGCAATTGACTACATCATCACAAGTAAGACCACGACTTCTAAGCCTATCACTTTGCAAAACACTTTATGATGTGCGAGTAAACAGACAAACTGTTAGATGTGAACATTCAGAAGATCACATTTGTGTTTTTTTAATATTTATAAGTTTTACTTATTAAAATGCAAGATTCACAGTTGACTTATAAATAAAATTGACTTATAAATAAAAAAATATTTGAAACCTTTACGCCTCTGTGACAATTTCTACTATCTATCATCAAGAATAATTTACTTTTTTACATGTTGATACTTGTCGTTCTAATTTCAGTTGACGTTTTACGCCTTCCATTTAAATCGATTTTGTTTTCTAATCAGTTTTCTGTACATGCAGTATTAATGATAATCTGCTTATTTGTAAAAAGATGCTTAAAAAACATTATCTATAGGTATTTACACAGTAATGATATATTTATATTAAGTTTTATTATTATTTTATTTTAATTTGAAGTTAAGTTAGTAGTGTTAAGTATATGTGTTGTACAATTGTGGTATAATATAATAGTAGCGCTACCCTCATTATAACAATAATATGTTTTCATTAACATTATTTTTAGATTCCGTTGTAGAATAGGCCAACTGCCTTTCACCCAGGCAGCTTGTAAAAGGCGAGCGCAGGGTCTATTGTCACCAACACCGTGACATTGACTAGGTAGTAGAGTCTTGCGTCAGTGCTCGCCATTGTCATGTTCTAGTTTGGAGGGTAGGGTAGCCGGTAAAGTTACTCACGCCAGAGGCTTACTATCCAAGTTTCAGGTTGGCATTGGTTTCTTTCCATCAGGAAATCCATCTACTTGTTTGCCTTCCAATATCATAAAAAAATATTATTTTGATTCTGAATCGATGATTATGTGTATATTTAGTTTCGTTATTATTATTATTATTTGTCACTGGGTTATTTGTGAGAAATTGATATGTTTTAATTTTCTTTTATCTGTTTATATTCACTAAATTTTTCAATAAATAAATTCACTTTTAATATGTAAATAATTTAATTTTAGCTGGTAATGAATTAGACCTGTTCAAATTACAACGCACTGAAGATAATAAGGCCCTTGTCGTTGCTGCGTCCAGGATAGACCGGGAGGCAGTCTCTAAACAGCTTCTGACCATCAAGTGCTTCAAATATGGCTCCAAACCTAAACCCAGCAAATCTTATAATCGATTGGTGAGTTATCCCTTTTATAAACGTAACCGTGACTAAGAGTATCTTTATATGCATAATATATAAAAAATATCTTAGATAGATAAATGAAGATAAATATAAAAGTTAGTTAATAATATGTAAGGTTTAGCCAACAATTTAATTTGCCATAAAGACGTGCGGGAATACTCAAAGGTAATCAAGTTTACCATCTATCCTTTCCTATCACTTTGCCCTGACCTGAACGATGTCATTATGACGGCAGGAATAAGTAAGACAATGGATCCCTACCCGAGGGAGTTGTACAAAACTCTACCACCAGTAGTTTTGTCGTTAGTGACCTTAACTGATATTCTCCTCTTACGAGCTGCCTTGTAGAAGGACAGATAGACTACACAGGGCACCCGGACACATACGGAGAAAAACTTTCAATTTGACAGCACTATTCCCATATATAAGATGATTCACCATTTGTTGAATTAATTTGTTAGAAATAATGTGATAAATGAAGAACCGCTCTGCTAATTTTATGCAAACTTAAAAGGTCAAATTGTACTTTTTCGTATGGTTTCGAACACAAAGTCTTAAAAAGTGTTAACCGAGCATAATATTTTGGGGATTTGGATACAGCTCCCTGTGTAGAATTGGACCACCCAAACTTCACATAAACCCTTTAAGAAATAGTTCGAACAAAGCCTAACGATTTGGTTTGGATAGGTTAGGTTATAGGTCCATTCTTGAGTTATAAAGTTACAACGAAAAATGATTTTTACATAATATAGATAAAAAAAACATGAAAATTACAGGATCCATCAGAAATTCAAGTGGCAATAAAAATCCTCGACATAGATGATCATTTGCCTGAATTTGAGTCCCACAACATGACTTATGGAGTACGACTCAATGTACCAGTGGATACTGTAATAGCCACGATTAAAGCAATCGACAAGGATCCAGACGCAAAACCCATTCGCTATAATATTGTCAATATGGATTTTGAGTCACCGATCAAGTCAAAATCATTGAAAAATATCACCGATGTGATCGCTGTGAATAATGTAACCGGTGAATTGAAAATTATGAGGAATTTGATACATTATGCCGATGGTATATTTAGGTAAGTAATTTTTTGATGCTGATATGAATTTTAAATCGCTAAACCTCACCGATGTCATCGCTGTGAATTTAACGTAATCGATGAGTTGATAATCACGACGAATTTGTTACATGTTGTGCTGAAAGTATATTTTTGTAGGTGCTTAAATCATAATCGTTTAACCGGCCAAGTGCGAGTCGAACTCACGAAAGAAGTGTCTATATCTGTCTATATTATGGCAAAAAAATCTCTTATGCTGTGTGTGAGCACCTTCATATATTTATTTTATCCTGCTTTTAGTGTTTGTTTATAGTGGCAACAGAAATACATAATCTGTAAAAATTTCAACTGTTTCACTACCACCTCTTAGCCTGGTGACAGTGAACTCTAAAAATAGTGTTGTAGGCTCGATCATTTGTAGTTTTTTAAATCAGATAGCTAGATACACCTTCAAAATGGAGGTGCTTAATTGCGTTGCTCATATATGTTTCGGAAATAAATTTTTAAGCATTTTTAAA
>DVZL01001672.1:0-17020 GCA_018236625.1 Lasaia peninsularis
TCGTGAAGACCTGTAACTGGCTCTCTATTATTATTATTATGTATATTCGTAGTGCTTTAAAGCTGTTGGTTTTCCATAAATAAATAAATAAAAAAATAAATAAATAAATATATACAAGTGGTTTTAAATCCCAGCCTTAAGTTAACAATACATGTATAGAAAATAAATTTACATTTTCTGAGTGCTCTTACGTTGAAGGAGAACATCGTGAGGAAACCTAATTTTTCCCGATATGACGGTATTTCTACCTGTTACTTACATCATGGGACCTAGTATCGTTGGCTAATCGTAGGTGCATATGTACCTCAGCCTACTATATCTATTTATTTTCAATTTTTCAAATATAGTGTATTAAAATTTGTAATATACCTAAGTAAGTATATACTATATAGATATTATAATTTATTTTTTACTACCAAAAATAAATTAATATTTTAGTTATAATTGAAAAATGAATTTGGTTCTTTAATTCTCTTTCTCCACTTTGGACGGTCTTCACCATTCCCAACATAAAAAGACAGCGAGGTGGTGTTGTTGGTTTTGACCCATTCAACCTATTATTTTCGCTTCTAAATTTTCCTCGTGTTTAAAATTAAAATTTCTTTTACAGTTAAAATATTATGTAAATTGGACCGGTTTCAAAGTAATTGATGCTTACAAAAACGTACGGTGACGATTAGTTAAACATTATTTTTGTAAATGGTTTTCAAAGAAGTGTAACGCATATTATGGGGTACTCGTAACCTAATGTTTGAGATAGTACGGAAAAGCTGCAGGAAAAGTACGGGAATATGTGAGTAAATGTCTCTGGCATGACAGATTGTTGTCTCGCTTGCCCAGTGAATAGGCGTAAACTTTGGACACAACGAAAAGTGAGCTAGAAAATAATGAAAATATCTTAAAATCTAACCATAGTCACCAAAATAAAGTTTGCATTACTTTTAGTATAAAAAATAATAGTTTTAAAAAAACTAAAAAAACACGCTTTTATTGGTTGTATAACAAAAAACTAGAAAATAATTCTAAGTTATGAAGCGTTCATGTTACAGGGGGAGAAAACCAAACAATCAGTCATATTAAATCACCTCAAAATAAAATTATAATATAATTTGAGTTTTTATCAAAATAATTTAATTCAAAGTTAAAAGCGTGAATTGATCAACGGGAATTGATCCAAAATCAATTGCTCTTACAACTAATGGGAGCCATTCTATCATTGTTTTTATTTTTTTTCTACGTATTTTTCCAGGATGAAAAGTATCCCATTTTATGACCAGGATAATAAGGTATAATTATACCAAGTTTCATCGAAATCGAACCGTTAGTTTTCACGTGATGCATGAACATACAGACAGACAGACAGACGGACAGACAGACAAAATTTTTTTAATCACATATTTGGGTTTGGTGTCGATCCAGTAACACTTTTGCTATTTAGTTTTTCAATATTTTCAATGTTCAGAATTGACCCTTCTACATATTTATTATATGTATAGATAAAGGGTGCTCCCAACAACAAACTTGCTTTTTTAACGTTTGACATGGAACCCTTCGTCCGCAAGTCCGGCTCGTACTTGACCGGTTTTTAAGTTTTAATATGTGTATATTATACGCAGTAGAATAAGATAAACTGCTCATTTTTCTTTATTTAAATAATGAGTTTGTCTTTAAACTGAATGTAATTAAAAGCTTTTATTTAACTTGCATTGTATGTATGTTCGGGTGGAATCTTAGAATTCAATTTTGAAGTCGATATCTTCACCCGATTTAGTACACACGTTTAGTTTGGATAAAAATGCATGATAAGTTACGTGACGTCAATCTAAATCCAATATGGCGGACCAAAAAAGATGGCGGACCAACCAAGAACGCGGGATAGTTGTTTTTAAAGCACTTCTACAATATGTTATATTCACAAATGAAAGGGGTCGTTGAGAGCAACTCGAAAAAAGTTTTTTCTAAAGTTTTTTTCGCTTTTAATTTATTATTTGTAAGCTTTGTTGGCTACATAAACCACGCTACGCCAAAGGTAGACACTTCAATTTTATTTATTGATATAGATTATTACACATTACACAGGTTCCCTAGGTATTAGTTTTAAGTAAATACCACCAGCAGGGCTTGCAACGATTCGATTTGAATCAATTACGATGTCGGAAGTTTTGAGAGAGTTTTCTATTCGAAATTTCGACAGTATCTTCAGAGCTCCTATCCGAGTAGTTATTTTGGCAAACCGTATTCCTGAAAAAATAAAAATTCCAACGTTAAAATAAATAATTATATCTATCCTGTGATACAAAAACGAAAAAGACATTTATATTTTTAGGAGTATCTCATTAAGTAATGACATAACAAAAAATAAAAATTTTATACACCCCTCTATACTTGATTGGGTAATAGGCATTCTTATGAGATACTAGTAGAAATTCCTGGGTTATTTCTCCTACCTTCAAGTTTTATCTTCAAACCAAATCACTACTAGCATCATAAACGTCTTTTTCTCAGGTCTTACATAAATTTTAAAGAACCAAAAGCTTCTCTTCCACAGCTAACAAATTAGCTAACATTGAACGGCTGAACAGATTTCATAAAATTGTAGCTAAGAAACATTTGAGTCATGTTAACTTTCGAGTAAAAAAACTGTATTATGATCGGTTCATTAGTTTTAGAGCTACGATGCCACAAACACACAGACACGTCAAATTTATTAGCCTATTTTTGTCAAGGGTTTTTATTATTATTATTATGGTATAAGACACCAAACAGGCATAACCGCTACTCAAAGACAACCGTGGCCTATAGACACCATCGATGTTGTAGGTGCACCGCTACCCTGTGCTCAAACTTATGTGCAAGGGTTAAAAATAGTTTACCAGTAACTATTTTTTTACGAATCTTGATATGACTACTTAGTATTAAATATTAATAAGGGGTTATTAACGTACCTATACATTGTTTAGGTCCTGTTCCAAAAGGTAAAAATGCACATGGATGTCGGTTTTTCGAATTTTTGGAGTTAAATCGTTCAGGGTCAAATATATTAGGCTTTGGATAATATTTTTCATCATAATGTATTCCCAGGGTAGATATAATGACGTATGTGTCTTTTTCTATATAAAATCTTGTTCCTGGAACTTTATAATTTGCAGTTGCTCTGCGTTGTAAAGGAACTATTGGATACTTTCTATAGGTTTCATTGAAACATTGCTCTATGTAATCTAGGTCTTGAAGACATTCATATGTCACTTTCCCCTTATGTTTCTTTAGCACTTTATCTACTTCTTCAATTGCTCTATCTTGCACTTTTGAATTCTGTGCAAGTTCATACAAAAAGCAAGATAGTATTGTTGCACTAGTTTCATATCCAGCAACATAAAAAATAAAAGCTTGTGCTGCAATAACACGATCGTTAAATTGAAATAATAGATTGTCTTCTAAATTTTTATTTTCATTTCCTAAAACTTTTTGTTGTTCTCTTAATTCTAAAACCAAATCCATAAAATCATTTCTGTTAGTTGGCTTTCCACCCCTTTCTTCAATCATTTTGGATACCATATCGTCGAAAAACATTTGTACCTTTGAAGGAAAAAGTGACAAATTTAATTTCCTAAGAAGCCTAGGAAACATAATGTCTATTTCATGAAAAATATTAGTTTGTAACATCAGTCTATCGATTTCAGCTAACGTTGTCATTAATGACTCGTTTGAGGTGTCCACGGTGATACCAAATATACAAGCTGTAATAGCAGATATTGTATATCTTTGCATATGATAATACATTTCTTGCTCAGGTTGTATTTTAACAGAATCTTCTATAAAATCTATGAACTTATCACATTCTTCTAAAATTAAGTATGACATATCCTTCAACTTACCAGTCGTAAATATTGGTGTGAATTTGGACCTTAATTTTCGCCAAGTTTCACCACTGGTATGAAAAAGATTTATTCCTAGGCCTTCTTCACTGAAATCAATGCCACGGCTATTAAAAACATCAAAATCTTTTATTAAAATGTTTTTAATAATATCCAAATCTCGTACAAGTAAACATGGACTTGTCATTCTGAAAAATCCTACCATTTCTTCATCCGGAAACTGATTATAAATTTTCTGAAACGTTTCCGATGCATTCTTTTTTCTTAGTACTGTATCTTTTATATTTCCAAACAATAACAATGGTTTTGGTCCACTAATATTCCTTATTTTCCAGTAATTAAAATTACATGATAAAAAGTAATAAATCAAAAAAACAATAGATAAAAGAAGAATTATTAAAATTGTAAATTCCACCATTTTCTTATTGATAGTCCAGTTTGTATTGAAAACTTTTTAAGACTGCTACTGATCTGCTTAAGTTACGAAATTGATAATTTTTATCACACAAATTTGCATATTGCGTATATTGCTCCATGACCCAAGATATTTATTATCAAGCAAAATAACTATATCAATAGTAACTTGAGGTAGGGAATTTTGGGGCCGCAAGAAAAAAGTGTACTTATTTCTTAAAAGTTGAACAGTACCCCAAAAATATACAAATAGAAGATTCAAACATATTTGAATAATCCAGATAACTTCAACGGCATGATTTATTAATCGCCTTTTAAGAGTTGTTGTCGTTTGAAGAAGTTGGTTCCTTGGCCACTATTCTTTCCTATTGATTTGGATGCTTTCGGATTGGTGCCACCACATGCCTATTCTTGTTGGCATAAAGTCAGACCCTGCCACTTTTTTATAATCTGTTAAGTTAAATAAATTTAATCACTCCAGCTTTATCAGTCCAACCTCAAAACTATTTCCTAATATCTGGAGATCTATCTTTTATTTGCCTTTTCTTTCATACAAAAACTCAATAACATATTATATTTATTGTTCTTATTTTACTAGATTAAAAATAACGTTTCCACGTTAATATATGAGAATATGATCTACACAAAAAGAAAAACAAGGTGCTGTAGATGATGACCGCCCATAAAAAACAATAATTAATTCCTCGAATTCAATTTTATTTCATTAGAAAAATAAGTAAACAAGAAGTCAATATTAATTTTGACGAGTAATTGAGTGTACGATATTTTTCGGCGGCCTATTAATGTTTATGCAATATCCGTCTTGTTCGTTCCAGAAAATTAGCGGATATTGGAAACAGTATAAGCCAGGATGAATTATTGTTTACTCTCAGAATCACAATGTTCACATAGAATTTTCATCACTGACATGATTCCAGCAACATCACCAAAAATATGAGTAATGTATCTTAAAACTTCCCCTCCAAATATTTTTTCCCCGTGTTGGCCCGAGTCCTCTGTGTAGAATACCAACCAAACGAAAAAAGACCAACTGCTTCCAAACCAGGCAGCTCGTAACAAACGAGTATAGTTTAACTGGGTCTCTTTCAACATGACCGCTGTTGGTAGAGTGCTGTGCAGCTACTTGTCCAGGTAGAGATCCACCGACTTACCTATTCCTGCCATAATGACATTGTCATATTGCAGTTCCTATACCCTGACCCGTATCTCATAAAAAACATACTTTCCAGATTTTGTTTTATCAAATATATAGTTTTGTCAATTATCGTTTTACTTATGGCTTTAGATACCTTAGAAGATCTAGATTGACAGTCCATATTCTTCGTTTGTTATCTGAGGGTGGTTTTCAAAATCGCTGGTTTGTATAGACTAATAAATGTGATAATAAGATATAAATAATGAAGATAGGCAAACCTGTAAAAATCGTAACTATTGGCACTATCACCTATCACTTGGGTAATCGTGGGTGTTCTAGTTTATGTACGAGACTTACGAGTCGTGGATGTACTAGCACACGTCTGCCTACGACTTCAGGGATAATAGGCGTGAAGGTACTTTTTTATGACACTCGATACTCTCTGCCTACCCCATAAGGGACTTGGCATAAATAAATGTGTGTGTGTGTGTGTGTGTATGTATGTGTGTGTGTGTGAATAAATGCGAATTTTATAATTTGTGTATGTGTAATTCAAGGAATTCTGATAATTCGAATTGAGATTATTGAAGCTGTAATTAATGCACTTCCGTGCGATGGGTTATACTGTAGCAAGTAGACATGTGAAAATTTCATTTCACATTGGAATCAATGAGTCTATTTTGTGGTTGGTCTTTGTATATAATTATATAAAATTTTCCACTGCATTGTAATGTATTTCATTCCAATTATACTAATTAGCACGTAATCACTACATAATATAAAAAAGTCACTTCCTCCTGTCTGTCTGCGCAGTGGATTTCAATGCGGTTTCTTTTAACAGATAAAGCTATTCAAGAGGAAGGTTTTTATGTATAACACATGCATACTGCAGAAACACTAAAAGTACTGATACATGTGCTCATTACTAGCACGAAAGCATGCTTTTAATGAGCAAGTACTCATTAGTAGCATGTGTGACACAACATTGCTAGTAATGAGTATGTTACGCTAGTTAGTAATTAGTATACGCTCGTTTTAAGCATGCTAATAAGCATGCCTTTTTTTGAGCACGTGTGAATTAATCTCAAAAATTATTAAGGTACTGAACTTTACTAATTTTTGAGATTAATTCTAGAGTTTTTCGTAAATAAGCATATTTTTGTGCTTACATTGCAAACGCTGGCAAAGTTAAGTCAAAATAATGGGCAACATTATATGATACCTTTAAAAATTCTATAAAAAAACCGCGGTCTCATATGTCTTAGGGATAACCCACAATAACTACCTTGTATTACAGGCAGACAGACAAACGGACCGCAAAGTCTTAGTAATTCCGTTTTTACTCCTTGGGTACGAAACTCAAAAATCATCAAATGCACAATGGTTATTCGTGAATTTTTATTTTAGTGTATAAAGTAAAAAAAAGTACCATCACACCTATTATCCACAAAAAGGGAGGCAGAGGTGTGCTAGTATATCTACGACTCGTAAGTCCAGTAGATATCCTAGAACACACATGATTAACCAAGTTACTAGAGCCCATAATGTGATAGGTGGCAAACCTGACGCCACTTTTGGGCACATTCCAATCCCGCGCAATGTAATGCTTATCAAAAAAGTTGACGCGTCTTGGATTATAAGCACAGAAGTTTCTGGAATATCGTCAACCGAGTGAAGTTATTATAGAAATAATCTGTCACCTTGCCAATTATTTTACCGAATATCGCAGGTTAATCGCGAGTTACCTACCCCTTCGAGAATATGAGCGTGTCATTTTTATATTTTAATTTATAAAGAAGAAAATATTATACAAGTGCGATCAAAAAAAGTTGATGATTTGGATTATAAGCGCTGAAGTTTCTGGAAAATCGTCAACAGTGTAAGGTTATTATACAAATAAATATGTCATCTTGCCAATTATTTTACCTAATATCGTAGGCTAATCGCGAGGTATGTAACTTTACCTACCCTTTAGAATATGAGCGTGTTATTTTTTTATTTTAATTTATAAAGTAGAATATATTCTATAAGTGCAATCAAAAAAATTTTATGCTTCTTGGATTATAAGCGCTGAAGTTTATGGAATAACGTCAACAGGGTGAGGCAAATCGTGGAGCTGATTGGCTATTATGCAAATAACCTGCCACCTCGCCAATTCGCCGGGATTATGTTCCACGTCACCAGTAAGATGCCAAGCGATCCGTAAGATAAGGGTTAGTGGCGGAGACAATTTTTCTTTCATAACTTTCTTAATTAAAATTACAGTGATCTTTTCAAAGTTTAATTATAACAGCTTTCTGAGATTTTATTGATCGAATTTTATTAAGTCTTGAGAGGGTGGGTATTTCTAGGGTTCGGTAACCAGAGGGTAAAAATGGGACGCTATTACTAAGATTTTTTATTTTTTTATTCTTCTTCGTCTGTCCATCTGTCACCAGGCTGTATCTCAGAAAACGTGATGGCTGGAAATATTTATATTTTTTTCATGGAATAAGACAATGAACTAGCATACGGGTCTCCTGGTGGTAAGAGACAAGCGTGGCCTATAGACACCATAGATATTGTAGGTGCGCCGCTGCCCTGTTATCGGACTATTAGATCTTATGTATTAATAGGTAAGGCGGTGGTTTCTACCTGGGCTAGTTATTTCACAGCACTCTATCAGTAGTCATATTGGTAGTGACCCAGTCAACCTATGCTTGTGTGTATCACGAGCTGTCTGGTAGGGAAGCAGCTAATCTATTCTACACAGAGGAACTGGACTAACACGGGGAAAAATTAAAAACAAATATTTAAAGGAGGCTTCTACTTACTTTATTTGTACTCAATTACATTATTGACTCGAGCCTTGGTAGCCTAGTTGTCCGCGCTTCAGACTTCCATTTCAGCAGTCCAGGTTCGAACCCCGCAATGTAGCAATAAGTTTTTCTAACTTAGGTACCTACATTTTCTGAGTACTCTTACGGTGAAGGAAAACATCGTGAAGAAACTCGGGATTTGTGGCTGGTATGGTGACAGACTTGCCACCTGTCACATTATGGGACCTAATATCGTCGGCTAATTGTGAGTGCATATGTACCTCTGTCCTCTGCCTACCATTTCAGGAATAAAGCCGTGACAATATTTATTTATTCTTTTAAATTTTCACATTATTAAAGGCATATTAAAGAGTTTTAGGATATTATGATTGTATCATTAAAATTCCTGAGTGAAGAAGTCTTATGTTTATAATAATACTAGTGGACCCGGCGAACTTCGTAACGCCTAACAGTCAATGAATGTCGTGTTACCTTTTAACTAACCTAATTTAAGCTTTGATGAACATTATACAATAATAATAAATATTAATATTAATATATTTAAAAGTATTTTATTATGATGAATAATACGAGTATCTACATATAGAAACGGAATAAAAATTAAAAATTAATACAATAATAAATCTTACAAATTGTTTTCGGAAATAGAAACTTTAATTTACACAAAATGAATTTCGGAACGCTCGCATTAAAAATTGAAACACTTCTATGTAGGTATCTGCTTAATGCACTTTCCAAATTTTTTAATTGATTAAAAAAAACAGACTATAGTAGATTAATCCTTTTCAATTGTTTACACAAATATCAATTATTACTTACACTATTTTTAGAATGGACAACAATTAATGTTTGACATGTAGGTAGGTACTAAAGAAATGAACATTTATTGAATATTATTCGTATTTCATAATTATGTATTCATCCAGTTTTCATTGTTTTTATCATCAGCTATTCAGGGTGGAGACAAATCTAACAAAAAAACAATAATAATTGGTCCAGCAGATCTCGAGTCATAAGTATTGTAACAAACCCATCTTTGTTTTAAATATAGATATTTATTAATAATGTTATGTATCATACCAAGACTAAAACAAGTCATTAACACAATGGATTTCATACATACCGCTCATTAGTTATTATAAAAACGTATCTATATTACGTTTTGGTCGCTGCGTTTGATCTCATGTACCGAATTCGCATATTTAATTAAAAATTAAAAACCAAATACATTTTACCGCATCTGAGATCAAGTGGGTTTCAATTTTGACTCACTAGGACCTGGGTTCAATTTTCGGGTAGAGTAATTTGTTCTTATAAGTTTTTTCATATGGCTACAGACTTGCCATTTATCACATAATGTGAACTTATATCGTCGGCTAAGTAACTCTGCCTACCCTTTCCAAGATATGAGTGTGATGGTATCTATTTAGTTTTATATAATGTCAATGAGTTTATCATCCAAGTCCATAATACACTTATCTTCTCATTAAACAGTTCAAGCCACAAGATTAAATTTAATATACTTCATAAACTACCGCGATTGGTATTATCTAAAACTATTAATATTTTTCAAGGTCAAAAATTTATTAGCCCTGAAGATGTTTTAGGAAACGAATACGGAGGACACAAAAAACAATGACATGCGAATGTATAAGTCACTTTTAAGTATCAAAAATGATATTTTTCCTAAAATTGTCCTGGGTTCAATTCTCAGGCACGACCTTGACTGGACTTTTCCGGGATTGGAATATGTCCGAAGTGGCGAAAGACTGGCCACCTATCACATCATGGGCCCTAATACCTTCGATAATCGTGGGTGTTCTAGTGATAGTAGACTAACGAGTCGTGGATATACTAGCACACCTCTGCCTACCTCTTCGGTTATAAAAGGCGTGAATGTACTCTCTGTCTCTCTAAAATTGTAACATTTTTTAGGGGATAAGACAGCGAACAAACACACGGTTCTCCTGATGGTAAATTACAAACGCGGCATATCGACACCATAAATGTTGAAGGTGCGCCGTTACCTCATGGTCAGGCTGTTAGACTATACGACTATCGGATATCCTACCTGGACAATGTCCTTATAGCGGCATGAATAGGTAAGGCGGTGGATCTCTACCCAGGTGAGTTGCTGCACAGCTTTATAAAGCGCAAATACGACACATATAGAGTACTGTTCTCACCTTTGGGCTGTGGCTCCCAAATACCAGCTTCTTCCATTTGACCTATATTACCATTCGGCTTGACACTTTGGCAGAGACGTTAGTTCTCTTAGCGTCTTCCTCCTTCTCTGAAGTTCCTCCGAGCACTTCGCATCGTTAATACGGTATCATCATAAGGAGCTGCTCAGTTCCACAACAGTACCTCGCGTTAAACTTTAAGGTTTCATTCACACCATTTTGATGATTGTCTACTGTGCGGTTTTGTAGGTATTTTTTGCTACGTACTACGACTTTGTGAAATCGGTTGTCGGCGGCGGTGTCCAAAGCAGTACGACTGAATTACCTTCAAAGACAGAGTTACACTCTTTTCTTAATGGTCAAAAACGCAATTCTGACACCACTAGCATTGCGGTTGTTCGTGGGCGGTGGTAGTCACTTACCATTAGGTGAACTGCTTGCTCATTTTCCATAAAAAAATAACACTACTGGGATTATTTTGGTAGTGATCAAGGTAACCTATGCTGGCCTAGTTTTGCCTGGGACTGGATTTGTGCCTGAAATGTAGGAGGATAGGATAGCCGGTAGCTTAAGGTCTAACAGCCCGACGGCGGGACCGCGACGCACCTATTATTTATATGGTATACATAGCCTTAGGTTGTCTTTTACCATCGGGAGACCAGTGTGCTTGATCTCTGTCTTATCTGATAAAAAAAATGTCGACGAATTTGCCACCTGTCTTATCTTGGAAACGAATTAACGTAGGCTCATCGTAGGCGCATAAGTATGTATCTCTTCCTACCACTTAGAAGATATGCGCGTGATATTATTTTTTTTGAATTCCATACCAAAAGGGTAAAAAACTGAACCATTTAACTAAGACTCCACTCTTCGTCTGTCTCTCTGTCTGCCACCAGGCTGAATCCCATGAACCGTCATAGCTATATTGTTGAAATTTTGACAGATGATGTATTTCTGTTGCCACTATAACAAAAAATACTAAAAACATAATAAAACAAACATTTAAAAGGTGCTCCTATACAACAAACTTGATTTTTTTGTCGTTTTTTAATTATAATGGCACGGAACCCTTTGTGCCCGAGTCAAACTCGCACTTAACGGAATTTTATATTTCGTATGATTTTTCATACAATTCTTAGGTTTTTTGCAGCCAAATTAGCGCCATTTTGCTGAAAATATAATCTGAACAGATTTTGCAAGTCCTAAAACACTATCATTCTCTTTAATGGCGTAATACGTCAAGTTGAAGCGGTTAAGTGTCACTAGTTGTGTGCGCTGGCTTCTACTACACTACAAACAGTTACTTATTTGTGCTAATGTTCTTTGCGGTGAGTACGCAAAGTATAAATTTCAGTCGTGAAAGCTTTTAATTAAAGTGATATTTCTTGTTCTCGTCATCCAATTAAGGAATCCAGGTAAATTCTAAAATTTAGGCATACATGCGAGTAAGGACTGACATCGTTAACACCAAGTGACAATACGTATAGTAAAATAGCCAAGTACGAGTCGGTCACGCCTACGATTGGTACCGTAGCGTATTCATAAATTATAAGATACAAATAGCAAAAAAGAATAGCATTTTTAGTAGTAGTATAATATATTTTAGTATTATAGTTTGAATGCAGTTGACATGACTGCAATAGAATTGCAATCAGACTGCGCGTTCGGTTTGTAGTTCTTAAGATTAAATCAATATTTTTAGCGTGAATCGACAAACAGATAAAAATTTTAAAATCAAAAGTGTGTTCTTTTGCCCCTTTGTTAGTTGCGTTCTAATTTAGTTATAAATATATAGATAAATAACTACTACTACTACTAGCGAACCGGTAGTTTATCAGTTCATCGATGACATATAGACAAACATTCATTTATTAGCAACCAGACACTATATTTTATAGCTACTTTGGATACTACACTATTTAAAATATACTTGTATTTTACCACATAACATTTTATTACCCATAAAACAATTTTTTGTGTGGTGTCACTTAAATGGAACTGGCGACATAATAGGTAACATAAAATCAAAAATGATGAGTTAACTAGGAGCTTCGGCGGGAACGCGGAATGGAGCATATCGCTGTGGGATATTATTTTTCAAAAATTGTGTTTTATTAGTTTTGTTTACCATATTATACATACATACATATATTGGTGGGGTTTTTACCATAAAACGTTTAATAATGTGCATCAGTGGAGATATTTGATATCAGGCAGTGAAAAGTGTCGTTTCGTGTTCCTGCCAAAATTCCACAAAATTTCCGGTAAGGTCCCTACAGCTTTACCAGAAGTCCATCATCTCATTTTCCACGGAATCATCTTATCACCCTCATCTTCCATGGATATACCATCATTGTTGAAAAAAATAAAATACATAAGACTAGGCTGTATGGACAAAGTTCCCTTGCCTTTACCTAAATGGGAAGAACTTACAAAAAAAAAAGAGTTAACTAGTATAATATGGAATCGTTTTTTCGCTTTGGCTACGAAACGCTAAAAATGACAATAAGCGGAGATATAGTTGTCGTGTCTCCTTTAAAAAAAATGCTTTTAAAGAGGTTGTTGCATTGCGAGCCTTCCCCATACTATATTTAGCGGGAAGGTAGTAAAATAGCCGATTTGAGATAAAAAATGAAATGTTTAAATTTTCTACTAATTTTTATTTTATTGAAAAACAAAATTGTCCATGTTACCCTTTATTGGTTAGAAATCTACGAGAATCTTTTTTATCACTTTGCCCACCTACATTACTACAGGGGCAAAGTGGGCATTTTTAGACCCTACCGTAAATTCATTAAAATCTTATATTCTACTAAATTCTAAGCTATCCATTTTGCTTGCTGTACCGCCAAACATCATTCCGCCCACACTTACGGGTATGAAAAATATATATTAAAATTTCATGAGAACCAGACTGTACGGGATAAAAGGTATCCTATATTTCCTGGTTCTATGCAATCTTTCCACCAATTCTTAGCCAAATCAGTTCAGCCGTTCTTGAGTTATAAATAGTGTAACACAACTTTCATATATTATATACAATAAGATATTAATTATTTCTTATACCCTAGGAATAAGTTTTAAATAAACGCCACCTATCGGGCTTCCTAGGATTCTATACGGATCAAACTCCATCTTGGTTGTGAGCGGGGAAGGTTCCACGCGGAATTTTGACAATAATTTCAATAAACAAACGCGCATCTGTAGTTGCGCAAAACGTTTTCCTGAAACAAAAAAAAATGTTAACATATTAAATAATTCCATATTTCAGAAACGAAGATTATTACACAAAATTGTTTAACTAACATACTAAAACTAGCTGTTCCCGCGACTTAATAATAATAATATAAAATTAGTCCAAGTACTCCCTATATCAGCAATCTGCAAGTAAAAGTTCCGATGAAGTCAACTCAGCCATTGCAGAGATTAGCCGGAAGAAACAGACCGATAGATGGACAAATATAAATTAAAAAATATATATTATTTTTGTTTATGTACCATGTACTTATACATTTAAGTACCTGGATGTTTTAGTATATCGGGTGTTTTTGGAATTGTATTTGCTTTGAAAATGTAAGAACGAGTTTCTCAAAAAAAAGAAATAATAATAAACTAAGCAATCCAACTGAGATTTGAACCCAGGTTTCCTGCGTTTCAGGCGCTCGATTTCTTAACTGAGCTATTCTAACTTCGTAAATTTTGGCAAAATTTAGCTTCGTATTATAATGACATATGTTTATATTTAATGAAAGCACAATTAATAAGTAAAACATGAAAAAAAACCTAGCTAGATCGATTTATCGCACCCGAAACCCCCTAAATACAAAATTTCAAAAAAATTGTTTGAGCAGCTTCCGAAATCGTTGATATACCTTTACAAGTATTGCTCGTTTAAAGGTATTAGATATATGTCTTTAGTTAAGAGCGCTTGTTCTACTATTACAGACACTTTTTCTCTAACTTCTAAAACTCAAACTACAAGGAATTATACTATTAAAATTCACAATTGTGACCATTACTCTAATAATCTTAACTGTGACTATCTCAAAATTGAATAAGTATCAAAAACTAAAATATATTTAGGTGTTGTTGTCTTTCGACTTAACTGCTACGCTGCGCTCCTAAAAAACATGTTTTTTAAACCCTTTCGATATTCAACAAAAGATCTTAATAAATTAAATAATTTACTAACAATAAGGAAACTATTTATATATATTAAATTCAATTTTAAAATTTCATACAACCATTAAATTCAACCCTTATATATTAAACAAAGATGAAATAAAATTGTTATTACTTTTAATGTTAAAACAGCTTTTGCAGAAAGTCAATATGTAGTACAGGCATCACACTTATAATATTAAATTTTTAATAAGCTAGAAATATATAATGACACGTGTAAAGATTGTATAAACAAAATAACAAGCTGGATATAATGAATTTTTAATTCATCATCATTATTTCAGCCATAACGTCCACTGCTAGGCCTTATTATAGTAGGCCTCCTCAACGACTTCCAATTGGACCGATCAAAGGCGGCCTGCATCCAGCGGGTTCCTGCTATCTTCACTATGTCATCGCTCCGTCTAGTTTTTTAATCACTTTGTGACTATCTTAAGAACTATTTCTTAAGATAGTGAAAATATAATAAATTGTCTTTAAATAATATTATTGAAGAGTGGAGTTTTCTGATACAGGTATATTTTTTACCTAGAAGATAATCTCTACACCGTTCTAATTGGAAAAAATATAATATGTACTTAATAATTGAAATGTATTTGTCGCGATAACTATATTGTAATTAAGATGTAAAGGCATCGGAGCATGCTGAATTTTACGATTTATATTTAAAAAAAAAAGAAAAAAAAAATTTTAACCAAATTCTAATTTAATTTCTGATTATGAAAAAAGTGTTGAATGCAGTTTGGAAATACAACTCTAACTTAATACTACGGTGAGACTTATTAAAAAAGTAATACTTTTATCTGTAAAGATTAAAAAATAATAAAAAAATGGTTACTTCCCATTTTTTTCCATTATTTTTCATTTAGTATGAAAACCTTTTTTAAAGACATTAAAATTAAATTCTGAATAATTAATTTGCGTTATCTTGGTGGTCGTGTCTTTACGACCTTACGTTATGATTATTAAACAAAATACCTAGTTATTATTATATCGCTTAATTAATATTAATTAGCTGGAGTTATACTCCATTACACGGATTTGTAATTAATAAAGCGACTTATTATTTTTCTTGCAGTTTTGCACACTTATATTTTTCTGTACCTACATTTTTTAACATACGTATATTAATGGACATAATTAAAATTGAAGTAAAAAACAATATATTTATTAGTTTAATACACGGTTAGAACAGATTTATTTTTTCTAGCGATATGAATAAGTATAGAAAAAAGTATATAATGTTGTCAACTTCTTTTGAACAAGTTTATTCATATTTATTGGTAACTAGCTGACAGCGACTTCGTCAGCGTCATTATCATTTTTTTTTACTTTATACATTTCTAGAATAAAATTGACTTCAGGTATTACTTATTACATCAGCTGTCTGTCAGTGGAAGTCCCATTAAAAACGGCCCAACAGTTTCAAAGATTATCGGGTACAAACAGACAGACAAAGAAAAATTGTTAACCTTACAAAGAAACATACGCACTTACTAAAAAGCAATTATTTTAATATTACACATAGACACTCCAATTTTATTTATTGGTATAGACAAAGGTTTGTAAGCGAACAAGCTGCACCCTTGGTTTCGTATACGTATACGACGGCTTTTTACGTTAAGTATACGCATTTCGGGTAAAAAAACAATAAAGGCCTCAGTCATACTTTTGTTTATTGCAGCAATATTTACGAGTATGACAGTTCTCGGTGGAAAAACCATTTTCAAGATTCCGTAGTCTCCGTAGAATTCGAGTTTCAACTTATGATGGTCAGTTGGGCCATTTAGGTGTAGTTAGAGTTTTTTTGGTTGTAAATTCAGAACAACAAAACTTGAGACTTGAAAAAAATTGCGTAATATTATATAAATTATGACCCATTGGACTATGTGCTCATGAATTAAAGCAAAATTTAGATTTTGGCGTTATCTTTTTTCTACGGGGACCCAGTAAATAGATGGGATAGTTGTCTATAACCTATATCAGAACATAGGCTACCCACTAGCTAAATTTCTTAACAATCGCTTCAGTAGTTTTAGGATGTATTTCGGTCAGGATAGATACAGACAGACAAACAGATAGACAGACAAAAATACTAAGAATGCAAAAAATGTGTTTTGCTGTTCGTTTTTAGTTGTTTACACCAATATGTTTTAATATCTTCAATGTACAGATTTTACTCATCTAACGTTTTATTATTAGTTTTGTTTTACACCATTACCTACGCAGTAACTATATTATTATATTTTGATCTACTATGATATGATTTTTATGTTAATTACTATAAAAAAAATCATTAAGACTTACCTATGCAATTTCTAGGCCCCACGCCAAAAGGTAAAAATGCGCATGGGTGACGATCCTTTGAATTTTCCGGATTGAATCTATCAG
>DVZL01001673.1:0-17019 GCA_018236625.1 Lasaia peninsularis
AAATAGTTGTTTTAAAAAAACCCCGAAAAATAATAAAAGCTTTTTCTAAAAAGTTTTTTTTGCTATTAATTTATATTTTAATAACAAAAAAAAACATTATAATGTTTCAATTATTTTGATAAAAATTCTATTATGTAATCCTTTTGTTAACACTTTTAGAATAACACTTATAATTATAAATTTAAAACAGCCAAATAATACATAAATATACTGTTACAATTATTATATTTTAAATAAAATGGAAACATTTAATACTAAAATTGTTATTTCAATGTAAAAACATTGATAGTCCTCCCAATAAATATTAGCGAAAAATTTACCGTGAGAATTTAAGTTTATTGTGTGTAACTAAAGATGGGTAGCAAAATATTTTTATATATTACTAGCGACCCGCCCCGGCTTCGCACGGGTTCACTATTAATATTATATACATAAAAACCTTTTTCTTGAATCACTCTATCTACTTAAGAAAACCGCATCAAAATCCGTTGCGTAGTTTTAAAGATTTAAGCATACATAGAGATATGTAGTGATGGTGCTTATTTATCTCAGACAATCAGAAAGCTTTTTTTAGGGTTCCTTGTCCAAACGGTAAAAAACGGTAATTTTAGTACGGTAACGGATTCCGCTGTCCGTCCGTCTCTCTGTCACCAGGCCGTATCTTATAAACTAGAGGGTTGGAATTTTCTCAGATGATGTATTTCTGTAGCCTCTATAACGACAAATACTAAAAACAAAATAAAATAAATATATAAAGGTTGCTCACTTACAACAAACTTGTTTTTTTTGTCGTTTTGAAAGTTAATGGTGATAGACAGTTGCAATTTTCACGGGTATTTTTTTAATTTTTGCTTAGGGATTTGAGAACCCCATTGCTCGTGGAACAATATTCCAATAGTCAAAACGAATTGCCCAGCCTTTCCTGCCACTATAATGCTAGTGCTCCTCATTGTTGTATTACGGTTAGGAAATCGGATAGCTGGTATACTTATTTAAACATGAGTCACCAGTTAGCCTGGTAGGCTCTAGTTGGCAATGAACATTTAACATCTTCAGTGCACGTAAGACGTGTCTTTCTTATAATAAACAAATGTCTGCTTGATTGCTATAAAACTTCATGATATAATGATAGCTATAATATTGTTATTTAGCTATATGTATCTAATTTTGGTTTTATACTATACTCTGTGCCTTACTATGTTTAAGAATAAAGAATAATATATTCCAGTAAAGAAATATTAACAATTGTTTTTTTCTTGTTTCAGGTAAGAATTATTTGTCTTCCGAAAAAATTCAAGCTTCATAGTATTATGCCTATACCTACTTTCAGCTGCTATTTAAATGGCTAAGGTTTGAATCTTTGTGAAGAAAAAAGGTACGTTAATATACTTTTTTCTTACTCTTGATTCTGACTTATCTAGCTTGTTTTCGAATGCAGTACATACACATCTTTATTATCTATACAAAAAAATAAAATTGAAGTGTCTATTATGTAATATTAAAATAACCGCTTTTTACTAAATACATATTATGTATATTTACAAGGTACACATATACTAAAAAAGTATTTTTTAGAATTTTTGTCGGTCTGTTTGTAACCGCTAATCTTTGAAACGGCTGGACCGATTTTGACGGGTCTTATAAAAATACGTTTCATTACAGACCTCTGTTATGGCGTCGGTTTGGGACGTTAGGGTTTGTATACAACATTAGAAAACGTGTCTATTTTCTCTACTTTTAGTGCAACAAGAAGAAACTTATGTTGGCTTCAATAGTGTTTTTAAAATGAACGTAAGTACTATCTGGAGATTACAGTCTTAAAAACAACCTAAAGACATTTATCTCATCCTCACAGGGCCGACTATTTCACTCTAAGAAAGCTGATAATATGTTTGTAGTACTACTAACTGGTAAAGACATTGGCCGGCTTAGAAAAAGTTAACGGTACCTACTACATTTTATAGGCAGGTTGTTTTTAGGCGTATAATCTTCAGATAGTGTTTATATATTCACTTCATTAGTTTATAGTTCGTAGATATGAATATGTATTTGACAGCTCACTCAATTGAGGATATTTGACATATGTCATCTTCTATGAGTAAAATAATCTTTAAATTAAAATATTTTGCTCTAAATATCACATAAAACTCAGTTAATAACGACATTTTAAATTATAAATCGAGTCCATTAAGAGAATGATAAATATATGTTAAGATTAAAAGAATTTGTTTATGCTTCTGTTTGAAAAATTTTGGTTCTCATAAATACTAATTTGAGATTTGTCTCCTTCTCATATAGTCGGCCATTTGTATTCTTAAATGAAGCGATCTAAATTCCCGCTCGTGTCATTTCATTAAATGCGTTTATAGTCTATGGAATCTCTTTTTTTATTTACGTCGCGCAAAGGAACTTCAGCTTGACAGCCAAGTAAAAAGTTGATAGGGCCACAGCACCGTAATAATGTGATAATCGATTGATAAAAACTTAATCGATGTATTGAAAAACTTACATCATTTGCGTTCCTACACAGTGTTCCGTGTTTTCTCGCTTGCATGTCTCTAGTGGACTAACATTCCTCTCTGCTTCAATGATTTATAGGGTCAATTGGGCAGAGAGATTCTGAGTTTTATTTTATAATATCTTCATATATAAATGTCATTTTTGAAAACACATGCCTATTTTTAATTTATAAAAATTAACTTTTATTCTCATATCGCCTCTGTGGTCGAGTGGAGTTAGTGTTCGACTTTCACGAGGTCTCGGGTTCGATTACCGGGTAGGGCAATTATGTTCTTGTAAGTTTTTTCAGTTTATATGAACAAAATAACATTGCATGAGATTGCATCTGTGCTTGATATGACGACGGACTTGCCACATGTCACATCCCTTAGAAAGATAAGAGCACAATTCAAAAAAATCTGTTAAGTGCGAGTGGAACTCGCGCGCGAAGTGTTCCGTACTATAAAAACGGCAAAAAATCACGTTTGTGGTATGAGAGCACCCTTCATATATCTATTTTCTTTTGTTTTCGGTATTTGTTGTTATAAAGGTTACAGAAATACATACATCATCTGTGAAAATGTCAACTGTCTAGCTATTACGATTCATGAAATACAGCCTGGTGACGTGACAGACAGAAGGACAGCGGAATCCTATTAATAGGATTCCGTTATTTACCCTGTGGTTACAGAACTCTAAAAATTGATCGCGATGGAACTAGCGAGCGATTAGTGCTATATATGGAAAGTAGGCTTAAGTTATAATTTCAGTTTTAATACAAAAATGTCCGCCCAAACGACAACCAAGGCCAGACGTCGCGTGCTGTCATAAACCATGTAGGATTTTCATGCCGCATTACGTTGTTCCATGACGGCTCTTGTAATACAGAATAGGAAGACGTCGTCGTTACGCTTGGGAATTATGATTAATCACTCTTTATGGCATTTTTATTTTTCGTATTGTTCGGTGTTTTTATCTTGATATTAGCGAATATAAAAGTGATATAGCTTTGCAAAGACAACACTGTTAAGTAGGTTCTGACGACCCCACCACTGGGTTTGCAAAACCAAACATATGTAACTTAGTATTCTTAGTAAGGTCAGTGTTATTGTTTAAATGTGTCTTAATTGGTTAATTATATTTTTAGAAGGCTTTTCCATCAGGCTCGTAATGCAATCGGCTTTTTTGCTTATACTATAAAAAAAGTTAACTAAATCACACCTAACGCGATAATATGAAATATTTTTTTACACTTACTTTATAAATATAGTGTGTTTAAACTCAATTTTGTAAATGTAGTCGACTATTTATCGTCTGAATGGGTGTAAATCGGACGTAATTTAAGAAATAAATCATGTTGCTCAAACAAAAAGTAGTAAATGACAGTGCGGCGAGCTGACGGCCGAAGCGCATCGTGGTCCGTTACGCGCTTGGAGGTTTTTTTTTTATCAGCGATTACAGACTTGCCGTTAGACCGCACGCGCTACCAACTGGAAACAACCTGCTCTTATATTGTAGTAATTATAATTCTTAATTACACTGGTAAAGATCGTTCACCGGGGACTATATTATAACAATTTCTACCTGTGCTCTGTAACTTTGGCCTCATTTTGATATCCGAAAAGCACATAATAGAATAGAATATAAAATATTTTATTTCACATTTCAAACGGTTCTTGTGATATGTCTTTGTAATTTTTTAATTTAACACCGGATCGGAATGGCCCGGGCCTCTCGCTGAGATGGTCCGGCTAAAGAAACTCTGGGGGCTTGTCTTTTTTCTATTTAAAATACATACATTTAACATAATATAACAATAAATAAGATTGTAAGAGTAGTAATTAATCCCAAGCGTTTTTATCATCTACATATTTTGCATTATTATAATAACTTGTTTTATATAATTTAAATTTTATACATTTTTTTTACATTTTCACAGGCATTCGTTTTATGTGCGTAAGTGGTTGTGTTTGTTTGTCTGTGTATTTTGTTTACAACTAGTTATATAAATATAAAAAATAATATACACTCAAAACTTTCTTAAACTATTTTGTTATCTTTCCTTTTAAAAACCGGTGGTTCCCGTGTGTGGTCCCGTTTCAGTGTTATCCAAATATGACACGTCATAATGAATCTGCAGTCGGTGTTTTTGCATTTTTACTGCGTTGAAATTATAATACTCGTATCGTGTAATTAGTACTCGCCTCGAGTACTTAACTTTATAGTAACCGGTCGACCGTCCGCCGGTCGTGTTGTGCTTATCAGTCGCGTATGATTGATCGTATGCAGTGTGATAGCAAAGGCTTGCTTGATGTATTGCACCCGTTTTTGTTTATTCAAATCTAACGGAACTCGCTTAGGTCCATCGCACATATATAACACTTTCTTTTATTATAAACTAGCTATCCCGGTGTAGTATGTATCGTTAAGTCTGTGTCGGGTTTTTTTAATGGTTACTATTCGGACGAAGCCAAATTCAATAATACAAAAATTATTATTGATCCATCCGTTCCTATGTTGTAAATGGTGTAACTTATTATTTCAAAAAATATCAACCGTACGAATCTGATTAAAAGTAATGAATGTGAAGATAAAACGTTTTGGGTTCGTGAACTGGGAGTATCGATCTAACACGGGCGATGGAATGACCTGACTTACGTTCCATATTTAGGTTAAGGAATAGAACGACCTAAAAACAATGTTCCGCTGAGACAATGTAACTTGAGAACTAGGAGTTTTTAACTATAGAATCCGCTGTTTCATTTGTAACTTGCTGTGTCCGCGCTTTCGTCCGCGTTTTTAATTAATTATTCTATTTTTGTACATTTCTAAAATAAAAGTATTCTAAACCGTAAATTAGATGTCTGCCAATAAAAGTCCCGTCAAAATCGGTACTGCCGTTTCAGAGAATATCGGGTAGGTGTCGGTACAAACAGACAGATAGACAAACAAAAATTCTAAAAAATACTAAATGTATACTAATAAATTAATATGTATGTTTTGGTAAAACATGCATATTCATTTAGTTAGAAACGGTTATTTTATTATTAGATACATGCACACACTCCAATTTTTATTTTTTTATACATATATGTAATAATTTTGATGCACCTTGATAATTTTGCTCTTTCATAGTAGGTACATATTTTTATATTCACTTTTTCAAATATTCAAACTTAAATTTTTATCAAAATAGATAATTCTGTGTAGGAAAAACGTTATTTAACTATTATAAAGATTTTCATGAAAAATTGTAGTAAAAATATTTTAATATTTTATAACTAAAATACTTATAAGTAACAGTACTTTATATAAAACTATTTTAAATAAATTGTATTTTTGTGAGTAATTTATTTATCTAAAATTTAATTTCATATACTTATATACAAAAGTCGTTCTCGTGTGTCAGTTTTATATTATTCAATGTAAATTCGAATGGCTGTAGGTTTTTAAGAAAATATCAATACATTTCCAACGATTGGTGGTAGAGTGCTGTGTAGCTACTCGTCCGAGTAGGGATTCACCGCCATAATTACATTATCGTGTTCCGGTCCGGAGGGTAGGGTAGCCGGTAGTCTTGTACATAAATTCTAACAGCTCGACCGACCACAGGGCAGCGGCGCACCTACAATGTCTATGATGTCTATAGGCCACGGTCGTCTCTTACCATCAGGAGACCCGTGTCCTTGTTCGCTATCTCATCCCATAAAAAAATGTATGTTATATAACTGAAATATCTATATGAAACTTTCACTTTCCTATTTACAATGTGCGATGACCCTAATACGTAATACGATGACAGATCCTATCAATATTACTACGTCTCGACATCGAAACATATTCAAATCGAATTATACGCCTACAAATATGTTTATATCGCTGCACAGAAATAACTGTAAATATTTAACAGAAATATTCAGGGATCACACTTAAGTGTTATTAAATTTTAGTCTCAAACATGAAACTAGATGGCGCTGTGCATTTTTAAATCGCGTCTCAATCGACTCGCACCGTTCTATATAGGTCATTGCAGATTTTCTACCACTAACACCATTTAGCTTTATATTTTGTTATCGTATAGTAAATAGTTCTGTTGAGATAATGGTGGCATTTTCGTGGAATCCATGATCCCACAAAAATGCCACCATCGGTCATCGGCCACCATGCCAGGTCGAAATTTAAATTAGAACGTTTTTTTGTTTAAGGTTTATCTGTGCTAATTTTCTAGTGTTGGTACTAAATTATTTTGTATATCATTGATCAAGTATTATTATTTTGCATCAAGTTTAAAACAGTCATGAGTCGTCATAAAGTCATGTCAGCGTATTTGTTAAAGCGGTGGCGTCCTTATCTAAGCTCACTAAATATATTTCATGTCGTAACTATTTTAGCACAAAAACCACACTCGTTTAGTTATTTAAATGAAAGCTCAGTAAAAAGTTAACTATTCGGAATAATAACACGTCGCGTTAAATATAGCCCATTAGAAATAAATGTCCCATTGTGAACAAAACACTAATCGTACACGATTTTCACTCTGTTACCGTAAATTGTTTGTGGAGTGCGATTTTTATTTTCAATTTATACAACGCAATGCGTCAAAGCGACAAACTGGCATTTAAAATCCCATTTTCCCATATTTGTTGTGAAATGTCTATTGTTTTCTATGTTTTATTATCTCGTAAATGTCATAGGCCGCGGAGCTTTGACTATTCTACGGAAGTGAGCATTATTTCGGCCTTTTTCTTTCCGCTTACAGACGTAACGTGAAGCTTAACCGAAGTTCGGTGAAGTTGTAAAAAATCACAAGCTTAGCCACTGATTAGTAAAAAAAATATGAAGCTAAAAGAGATTATACACTGCCAGTTTGTGGAGTTGACAAAGACAACAAAATCTGACATAATATGATGTTAAATTAGTTTTTTTAAATATTAAAAAAAATGTGTAATGCGTGTGTGCGTGTGACTGTATGTGTGATTGTATTTGTTTTATTTATATACATACACAATGTCTGTTTCACCAATCCATTATTTGGCTGTTTATCAAGCAAAACCAGCAACTTAAATAACTTAGAAAGAGAAATACTTTTTAATTTTGTATGTTTGTAACGAAAACTAGAACTAGAAAAAAAATGAGCCTATTTTAAAAACGAGTTGAATCACTCAAATCGGACATTCCATTCAGAAGATATGACGAATTTAGGAAAATTAACACCGCCACTGCGTAATGATTGGTGTAACAACACACAAAGAGCAATGATCTATGCCGACATTTAAAATATTACAAAAATATTTTTAATTGGCTTTGTCCAAGAGCTTAAGTATTACTGAGCGAATCAATAAATTAGATTAACATAATTATTAAATGTGCGAAGTCTGTCAGTCTAAGAGGCCCTTCACACAGTGCGTCCTGCAAGTCCATCGTGAAAAACCAGTGTCACGAGACTTCACAATGAAACAATAATCATACCAATATAAGGCTTATTAGTGTAATAAAATTCTCATTTAAATAAATATATAGCCACGTTCCTTTTTAAGACATAAGTTGTAGCGTGAATACATAGTCTAGACCGCAAGCCTATACTAATAATATATTATGAATATTAATTAGCGAGTTGTCCTGTCAAATTGTTTATTTATATAATATGGGAATAGCCATGGTTTCATCATTTAGTTATTTGAAGGAAATAATAAATAAGCAATAATATATAACTGCGTCACGCGTATTATTTACTTATACACATATGACTAAGATCTATGCTAATATCGCTTTTGTGGTCGAGAATAATAAGCTAAGTAAGCTGTTGGTATCCAACAGCGGCGTGCGCAGGATTATAGGTATGCCGCGGAGTACTATAGTTACAAAAAAATTTCTTTTATAGATTTTTTTATTTAATTTCATAGATTATGTGATCATGATACTGAGGTTAATTAGATATATCAAAGCAGATTCTGTTTCTAAGTGTAAACAGTGCTTATGTGCCTCTATAGAGTGAACGCCCCTGGTATCCAACTTTGAAGCACGGGGTTCCGGATTCGAGTCCCCAGCTGGGATAACTTGATGCGAGTCTTTTCAGTTTATCTGAAAAACATGGCGTTGCTTGAAATTAGATTTGTGCTCGATATGGCAACGGACTTACCACTTGTCACATCATGGGACCTAACATCGTCGGCCATCTTGTATCTCTGTCTAACTCTTTCAGCATATCAGCGTGTCCTCATTTTTTTATACATTAAAAAACAACACGTAGCTATAACTTTCTATCATATGATGTCTTAAACATATTTTAAGTTATTGTTATTTCGTTTAAATATATTATGATAAGACAAACGATTTCTCGTCGCGCTTTGCTTATTCCTCTGTGTTTGTCACATATTTGTATGACGTCTGAAAAAATGTTGCTGTCAAAATTAATTTGACAGTTTTAATTTGTTTTTTTTTGTTGTAAGACGGTAGAAAGACAAACACACGTTTGTTTATTTTGCTATTTACTATTAAAATTGTGATGATAATTCTATTACACAATAATTGTGATAAATCTCTATACGTTTACATTTTTCTACTTATTTGTTTTGCATCTGAAGGCTTCATAACATTTAGCTTTAAGTCGTGAATCAGATTATGTGAAAAAATGAAAGTATTCATAGGATTGAATAATATTTAAAACATTGCATTGATTATGCTTCGAGAAAACGTTAAGCAATACCTTAAAAGTCGTAACATAAATTGCGTAAGTAAATTGAACACCACTCTAGTACAACACAATTATCTATGGTACTTCAATCAACCTTTTTATTTGACGGTTAGAAAAGGGATTGCAGAACATAATTAATGTTAACGTTTGAGATACAAATATCTATAGTTAATGGTCTTAAAATGAAACGTTTCATCAATCGTTTAAAAATAATAATCAGCCATTTTGTATGTTGTACTTTCTTTAAATTTTTGTTGGTAGTCAAAATTTTAGAGGTTACGGAATGAAAATATTATGTTTGTATAACGTAAAGCTAAAATTAGATCTGGAGATTACACTCCTAAAAAACTGTCTTCAATATTGTATCGTAGCTGGCTATCTCATTCTCATAAGAACGGCTTGTTTGGCCACAAAATTGACAGAAAGAGAGCTTGGTTGTCTAGAGTGAGTTAGCAACAATACGTATTGGGAACAAGACTCTAAAGAGTGTCATCTCTAGATACCTTATGCGTCGTGATGGATATAATTACTTATTGTCACATTTATAATCGCTTCTTTAATTTAACATGAGGTCCTCGGATTAATGCTTGGGTAAAATAACTTATTTTAAATCTTTTTTTAGTTTCTCTGGAAAATATAATATAAACTAAGATTGGATTTGTGCCCGATATTATGGCGACGGACTTTTCAACTGTCGCATCATGGCGTTTGTATGTACCTTTGTCTACCTTCTTGAGGATATCTGTGGATGATATTTATTTTATTTACAACATTAGAGGGGATTGAACAAATAAACTGTAGAGAGATAGAAAATCGTGAGGAACGGTAATATAAGTCTCCGAAGCGAAATTCCGTCACATCAATAAGGCCAATTTATTTTTTACGAACAGCGAAAGTGGCTGTGTTCGTGTAAATGGGATTTTACGGCGGGTCCCGTCGTGACTGACGCGTGCGCATGCTACGTCTAAATTTACAGGTGCGCTTGCGCACGAAAACCACGATCTGTCAAGAGATAACCGACTTTATTACATCGCTGAGTAATGGCGATCCTCTTTTTAAAGAAGAGGTCTTGGAACTGTGCTAATAGTAATACCTGTAGTAGCGCGAGCGATAAAATAGTACTACTGGAATCTTCAATAATACTCGGCAGCACTTAAATTTCGTTTATTCTTTTCATGGCTCGCATTATTCTTGTTGATATTGTCAAAATTACCGTTACAAATGCTTATAATTATATTTACATTATAAAACGATCTTGGAAAATCATAAATATGTCAAAAATATTCTGAACGCAAACTTTTAATATTTTTCTGTTTATCTTTTTATTTCTTCGTACGCTTACTACGAAAAATGCTAAATTAAAAGTAATTAACTAAATGGAAGTTAAACTAAGTTATGTTTCATTAAAATAACTAAAGTGGAAGCGTGTTCTGTAATAATGTGATGCAATGCAGGCAAAACTGCTGCATAGTCTCCAACTCTAAAGTTTTTTTCTTATTCAATTTTGACTTGACTGGTTTTTGAAACTCATAGATTTCATCATACTAAAGGGCCCATTGAAATGGGGTGTATTATTATAAATTTAATAAGTAGTCATCATTACAAGTCTCATTTAATGGGACCGCATGCAAATCTATAAACTCTTCTCACCCGCTATTACAAACGCTTCCGCTTTAGCGCCGCTCGTGATTATGAACACGGCCTAATAGGGGCATGCGATGCACTTAGCGGAGAAATAGATGAAAACTTGATAGAGAATGCACGATGCTCTCCGGAAATTAGAAAATACCTTCATATTAGCACAACGAGGTTATGAGCTTATCGTAAAGGTGTGGATTTAAAGTTTTCCAAGCAACGAGATATTATACAGGTCCATGTGGACGGGTGTTTATCATTTAATGTAGTCGTGAGATCATCTCAGGAATACGGTCGCGGGATATAAATTAGATTTATGTTTGGAATGAGGCTTCGAATTTGACTTTTACTGGCAAAACAACGAACTTCGAGACGCCTACAACCGACAGCTTATGAGTTTGAATGGGTAAAGTTAAAGAGTTTTTGTACGTACGTTCCTTAAAATTTTCCCAGTATCTTTTTCATACTTTATCCTTTTCAGACTTCATCGAACGTTTTTACGTTTTATACTAATCGCCTCTGTGGTGTAACGGCACAGTTGTCGCCTGTTAAGACCGTGAGCCGTGTAGGATCCCGGGTTCAATTCCCAGGTGAGGCAGCTTTTTTAAATGTTTTAGATTTTTCTGAGTTTACATTACATTGCCCTGGATTGGAATGTGCTCGAAGTGGCTATAGGCTTGCCACCTATCACATCATGTGCCCTAGTAACTTTGCCATCTACAGAATCTATCTTTTGGTCTCACAACTAGTGGATATACCTACTAGCCCACCTTTGCCAACCCCATCGGGGATAATAGGCATAAAGGTACTTTTTACACTAACATCGTTTCACTCTCTCCAAGCTCTAGAGTCCGCCCGCATTTTGATATGAACCAGAATTTTATAGGATATCTTATAGGATTATATTGTATTTGGGATGAAAAAGCTGTAGCTGCATGATGCGTTTATTATTATTATCAATTATTTTTTTATTCTCATGTGTTCTGATATTATATACATACTGGCAATTTAGGTATTTTTATTTTAGCATTTGACATTATTTTTTATTTTTAACTAATTTTCTAACACTTGGCATTAAATTTTTATAATTTTTTGACGTATAATTAATTTATAATATTTTTATGATTTAATTGTATAATGTGAATAAACTTGAAACGCATTGGTGTAAACTGTAATGTTACTATTTTTTGTCATAAATACGTAAATAAAAAACGGGTATAATTTGCTAACTTTGGTGTTAGATCAATTTATATAATTTATCCAGAAATATTATTAAGGGGACAAAAATTGTATTATCAAAGTTACCATATTTCTACAAGAACAAACACTTCCATAAACTGGTAATTGTTTACCATATGTTTGTATTTACGAATCAATAAAAACGGTACGTAATTGTGGCATTTTCAATTGAATAACAATTATTATCCCAAAATGGCGACCACAAATTGTTTAATTGTGCTATTTGCCCAGCTCTATATAGAGTTTTATTTTGATACCATCTTATATGTGTCACAGACAAATTAAGTGTTTTATTGCATTTGAGTTTAATCCTTTTTTATAAGATTTTATTTCACTTCAAATGTATATGTGTTACAAATGTTGTAATTGAATGTATGGCGGGAATTAGCAACATATTTTTTCTATTGAATTTATACATTATGGTCAATCGATTCAGCTAAAATTTAGCATTTCATGTTCAATCACTGAATTGGCAAGAAACGGTATATTATGTTTGTTGTTGTTGCTTTATTTTTATTTAATTAAAAAATATAGACAAAATTTCACCAAAATTGGCTAATTTTATTACTCAATATGTACTCCAAATTGAATGACTAAGAAGAAACTGCATCCATTTTTTAGTCCGTTTCGGCCACACCTCTAAGGCAGTTAGTAGCTCAATTACAGTGTCGTCATTTTTTAATCAACCTATGGTACAGGCTAAAACCTGTAGCCATGCTGCCTCTTCCGTGCAAACATTACTTATTTAACAATTTATTATTTATATTTTTTTCAAGGACAAGGGCCAACTCGATGTGTGTTATTTAGTATACATTTTAAAATATAAGAGAAATTCACAGACAACACATCTGAATTGGGGATACATTTTCCGTGACACAACATGTGCGTACACGCAGAGAAACACTGTGTGCACCGTTCCGTGGACTACTCGCGTTAGATTTTCATAAAAATTCACCAGTGTATCATTACATTAGAAATCTACACGTGCATAGAAAGCGGTGCAACTTAATGCTGTAAATATAATGATAAATATTTTATATGCGATTGCGCCGATACGTGTGTTTCTTAATGGCTGAATATTATAGCTCTAACTGTATCTGATTTGTTAAGTTTAGCACGTACTGTTGGTACCATTTAGAATTATTAGACTAGTTTTCGCCCGCGGCTTGGGGCAACTTTAATTCGATATTTTATTGAATTAATTTATCTATACTCTATAAAAATAAAGAAAATCTTTGTGTGATTAAAATAACCCTTTCTACTAAATGCATATGTAGGTATATACACGGTTCATATACCAAAATCATTTTTTTGCATTTTTTGTCCGTGTCTCTGTCTATCTGTTTGTTCCGGTTAATCTTTGGTACGGTATAAGTGATTTTGACGGGACTTTCACTGGCAGATAACTAATATAATAATGACAAACTTAGGCTACTTTTGTTTTAGAATTAGTTAAGTTCAAACGTGGACGAAGTCGCAGGCACAACTATTATATGTTAAGCTGGACTCCCGCAACAGTGAAAAAATCAATCAATATTGGTCGTATTGATGAAACAATTTCCAAATAAATATGTATGTAGTCATATTTGCTATAAAACAATTGCTTAAATATTTCAGTTTACCAAGTAATTTTTAAGAATTAGTCTATCACAAAGACGAAAACTCTTCTTTCTTTGCCAACGAAATATCACGAAATAAAAACAAAAAAGAAACAAAGTTCTAATACACATCGTTTAACATTAAAATACTGTGTTTATTGCATCTAAAATGTTGGCAGCACTGACGCGTGACTTTCGAAGAAAGTTTTATCTCTAAGTTTTCTTTGTTTTAAACATTTTAGTGTGAATAATGACAACGCTTAAGTAATAAATTATTTATTTACATTTTTTATACAAGAGGCGAGCTTAATGCGTATTGCATTCTTACTACCTACTACCTCTACAAGCCAACCTTTGGACCGACTGAAAAAAAGCCAAAATAAATAAATATAGTCACGCTCAAATTCCCGAAAATGTAGGCAGATATACATGCAACCTTATGTTTTTCAGGAAAATTAAAAAAATATATAACCGGAAATCGAACCCGTCGTACATCAATGACAGACAAGATTCCACTCTACCGCAGAGGTGGAGATAATGATTTTAGATTGTGAAAAAACAAAAAAAGTTGCTCTGCTACCAAGTTTTTTCGGTTCGCGGATAAAAACTGCTAATCTTCGTCACAAAAGATGGACCAGGCGAAAGTTACACGAGAATAAATAAAAATATGCACTCAATCTTCTCTATCAGATAATAGTCGCTACTGATCTTCAGGCCGGCCAAATCTAAGCTTTCACTTCTCAAATTACCGCATTTTAAAAGTAAGAGGGTAAAGCCTTTGTACGCAAGCGGTAATTTTATAGACCCAGAGCTCGCAGCCAATTTCCAAACGCTAAAATTAATTTTTGACATAAAAGAAAAATACATGTTTATTCATTGAATTTTTTTTATGTATAACAAAGTTGTGTTAGTTACACTATTTATAACTCGAGACGAGCTGAACCGATTTGAATAAAAATTGGCGGGGACGCAGCTTAGAACCAGGAGACGGACTTAGAATACTTTTCATCCCGTTCTGTTCTAACAAATGTTGTGTGCACATCGCATAGGTCTGAGAATTGGTCATCATCTATTTTTCATACCCCTTTAGTGCGGGCGGTATGAAGTTCGGCGGGGCAGCTAATTACTTATAAAAACAAATAAGGAAACAAATTTTCTGACGTACTGTAACTACGAAACTATAAACACTGTATGGGGCAATGGTATATCAACCCATATAAAGGACTACCTAGCCCTGCGAACTTCATACCGCCCGCCCCATGGCGTGTAATTTTTTTTAATCTAAATTTTTCAAAACTTTAATTGTTATTATTATATTCTCGACAAAGGCTAATCCGAAACTCAAATATCATAATAATTATTGGCCTTATAAAACTGTTAAAATTAAAATTCCATTAATTTTTTGTGTAAGTTAACGTTTTGCGCGCTCAATATTTTCTGAAGAATTTATAATAGGTAGGTACTTTTGAATTTGTGATAAGCGAATTACAAAATTTCGAAATATTAATAATTTTTTTTTCACTTTGTTTCAGGTAATTATTATGTACATTCAAGTGACACTGCAAAAACTACAGATCAAAACTTTTGTAATATTGTACACATCAATATATGGTTCAAAGTAAAAGTTTAAAAAGTAGCTATGAGATCAACGTTGCACATCAAATGCTGCAAACTGAAGTAGTATGAGATAAATTTTATATATACATATATTAATAATTTAGTAAATGTTAGGTGACGTTACCTCACTCACTAGAACATTTCTAAAATGTCTACCTGTCCTACTTATGTTTCGCTTTCGTTGTAGTACGTACGTACAATCTGCAAAATACGATATTTTACACAGGGTAGCGGACAGGCACAGGGGTCTCCTGATGGTAGGAGACAACCGTGGCCTATAGACACCATAGATGTTGGTAGGTGCACCGCTGCCCCATGATCGGATTGTTAAAACTTACGTGCAAGTCTATCCACTATCTAAGTCTACCCACCGAACTGGAACACGACAATGTCATTATGGCGGCGGGGATACCATGTTTGCTGTGTAACAAATATAAATATAATCACGCCCACATCCCCAAACTGGTAAGCAGAGGTACATACGATATTAGGATAGCCAAAGATATTAGGTTCCATAACGCTACAGGTGTCAAGTTTGTTGCCATATTAGGTACAAGTTCAATTCCCGGCATCTTTATGTTTTTCTGATAAACTTAAAAAACTCATAGTATAAGTTGCACTACCCGGAAATCGAACCCAGGACACCGTGCATCAAAGTTAAACGCCGTCTACGCTCTACACACGACCATAGAGGCAATCAGACGTGCCTTTCAAAACTTCCATCTCTTTTAAAATAATCAATGTCCAGATATTCAGATATCTAAGATTGATCATATAAAATAAATTATTAGGTAGGTACATATATAAAACAAAGTCGCTTTCTCTGTCCCTATATCCTTATGTATGCTTAAATCTTTAAAACTACGTAACGGATTTTGATGCGGTTTTCTTAAATAGATAGAATGATTCAAGAGGAAGGTTTTTATGCATATAACATGTACAGTATACCCGTGCGAAGCCGGGGCGGGTCGTTAGTTATATAATAATAGTAAATACATCATTTAGATGCAGGAAAACTATTAAGTAAAATTTAATCATTGAAAATCGGCTACGGTCTCTCCGCGTTTTGTTCGGGTAAAATATTATTTATGTAAGTAGCATAGTAATGAATTCATTTTTGCTCTGTCATTGATTGTCAATTGAGATGTTGCAGATTTTGATTTCACTTTCACAAAACATAGAATAACGTTTCGTCTAAAAACCGAATTGAATTTACTTGTCGGAACATGAGCATTGGTTTTTAAACTTTAATTGCCATTCATTCGGTATTTATTATCTGCGACGTAATTGCCAACTGTCAAATTGAAATGTAATATGTCGTGTTTAGTTTTTATTTCTAGAATTCTTAATTACCTGGAATGCTAGACAGCTTATGTTTTTTAAACGTATTTACGTTACAGAATAATATTTTTATTATGCCAATATATTATTTTTATGGCATTACAACGACAAAAAAGTAGAGAATGTTGCCTTACGACTACAACGATGGGAACGGTTGCTATTCTCTGCGAATCTCGCGAATGAAAGTTTACCGGCCTAAAATATAACATTAGTATTACATTAATTTATTTTTATTAAAATGAGTTTCTTGATAGTTGAGGTTACGTATCTAGGTAAGGGGTTTAGTTTTCTTATATTATTATACTAGCAACCCGCCCCGGCTTCGGATGAGTATACTATACATACATGTTATATACATAAAAACCTTCCTCTTGAATCACTCTATCTATTAAAAAA
>DVZL01001674.1:0-17016 GCA_018236625.1 Lasaia peninsularis
AAAAAAAATGTTTTAAGTCGTTAATTAAATTATTGCAAATAACCTATAATATAAATGTATTATGACCGAATTTTGACCACCGGGCGATTATCAGTTAGGATTAAACGACATTTCTGCATAATCAATATAATATACTAGCTTTCGCTCGCGACTTTGCCAAAACAAAAATGATTTACCAGGAACACTATTAGGTACCCTAATAATGATTTAAAGACATACATATGTTCACGCCAAGTTCATTGCGAATTAGGCAGAGTATCGAGTGCCAAGTGTCCCGATACCTACATACTTGTCTTGCTTTCTCCTTCTCTTCATGAGATACAGCCTGGTGACAGACAGATGGACAGCGGAGTCTCAGTAATAGGGTCACGTTCTTAACCATAGCGTACGGAACCCTAAAAACTATAGTACGGTGTGATGATCAAGGAACTAGAACACCTATATTATAATAAGATTACCAAGCAACAATCCAATAAAAATTGCTTGTCTTTAGAAAACACGACATCTTACGACTGCCAGCTGACATAAGTAATGGCCTAGTTGACCAAAGTGGCATATTTAATATTAAAAGATCAGTGAAGTTCGATTCACATATATAAGAAGGGTTCTGTAGAATTAAAATCAATTATTTTTATAATTAATCTTCAAATGTACGAGCTATTTGCGATGTGTTATGTTAATATAAAGTATTGATTTTTTCTTCTGCGATATATAATATACTTCCTCTAACATATTATAATTTATTTAATTGATTGGAACAAAGCTTATTGTCAGCTTTAGATAGTGAAAATATAATTAAAAAAAGATTTCTTTCTTTAAACTTTCCGCGATATACGAACTTACTGAATAGAGGAATGAACAAAAATTTATTTCTACAGTGAATTTGGTAAAAATAATGGTTGTTAAAATCAAATGAAATTCATACTCCCTTGTAACAAAATTGAATATAACAAAATATACAATTGATCCAAAAACTAAGCATATAAATACTTTTTTCATTGATCAAGTAAAGTGAAAAAAAAGATATCGTCACGCCTCCATTCTCAAAAAAGGAAGACAAAGGTACGTATGCACCCAAGGTTGGCCGATGGTATTAGGTACCATGAGACAGGTGGCAAGTCCACCGCCATATCGGGCACTACTTCTGGGTTTACTTAGTTAGTTTACAAAGCTTACCTTTATCATAAGAACTCCCAGAAAATGTATTGAGTTGGAAAAATACATTGGTACATGACAGGGTTCGAACCTGGACTAACAAGTGGTCCGAGGTGCATACCACTAGGCCAACGAGGCTATACCTTCGCATTAGTATTATATATAATACTAGCTCTGCCCGCCATTTCGTCTGTGTTTTTATTTAAAAATTTTATTTCACACATTTCTAAAATAAAAGTAGCCTCAGCCATTTCTCATTACATCAGCTATTTGAAAGTACAAGTTTCGTCAAAATCAGTTCAACCGTTTCAGAGATTAGCGGGATTAAACAGTCAGACAGACATAACTCTAAAAATATTATTTTGGTATGTGTGCCTTGTAAGCATACATATGCATTTGGTAAAGACATACAGATACACCAATTTCATCTATTCGTATAGATTTAATTCCGTTCTTATAAAATAAACATTTCGTAATAAAATACTCACTTTGTAAAATTAGATCTCACTAATTTGAAGTTGACGAGTTTGAAATAGAAACGAAGTTAAAGATTATCAGGTTTGACACAACCGAAACATCAATTAGTTAATTACGAAATTCAAAACGTATCAAATTTTCGTTCATTTTGTCTAAGTGTAAATTTATGAATATCGTGTTTCGTCGCAGACGTTTAACATAATGCTAGTTTTTAGTATTCCAAATTTAGTTTTTAGTGTTACAAAGTTTAAAAGATAGTTTAAACAGTTTATTTTGATGTTATTTTATAGATATTTGATACTATATGAAAAGTTTCGTGCGTAAGTCTGGCTCGATTTAAGCCAGTATTGTCATTTCTACAACGAACAATATCATTTTAATTGTTTGTTTTGAAGTGAATACAACTAGACATTTTGAGAAAATTCGAATGGCTAATTGTTGCCGTTATCGTGACATAAATATGTATAGCGGCATCTATTAGTTGTGTCGGTTCGTTCTTAATATTTACTTTAATCTGTATTTTAGTATTTTTTGTTTTAATCAGAAATATATCATCTGTGAAAATTTCAACAATCTAGCTATCGCCGTTTATCAGTTACAGCCTGGTGACAGAGAGACAGAGAGACAAAGTATTAGAAACTTACTTAAAAATTCGGTGAAGTTGTAAAAACCACTCGGTTAGCAACAATTTAGTCCCTAACAAAAATAAATAGTAATTGCAGGGTACTGTTTTTTTACTCTTTGGGTACGAAACCCTAAAAATATCAAGCTTTAGCCTTTAGATGATTCATAATTTTGTTAAATTGGCAAAATTGGCTGAGTAAATAAATGTTCTTACTATAAAAATAACTGTCATAAATAAGAAGAGAAAGAAAAACTAGTTATGTAAATGTTCATTTCTCATATTAAATCAACAGCACCATATGCCTAATATACTTTTTTTTATTTTTAGCATGGGTATAACATTAGTTTAGAAAATACACGATACACTAATTTCTCAAAAATAAGCAACTTGTGTTTGAAAGTGATTCAAATTGCCATAAAAATTGGCTAATTTTACTCGATATTTACACGAAATGTCGTATTTGTGAAAGTAGGTTTTTCTCTCTCTCTCTCCACTAACAAGTGCAGTTAACATGAAAATATTATGTTCAAATGTTTTATTGATTTCTTTTTATGAATATTTTTTTCTGATTGACTGTACTCATCACTACGCTTTATATTTTATCGATAATATGTGGTTAATAGCGAATTAATACTGTATAAAAGAGTTTTTATGTCAAATAAAAAAACTAGATAAAGGTGTCAAAATAACGATATACATTTTGTATCTTTAGTCATTAGATTTTCATAGATTTTGTCCAATTAACTACATTTTGTTCAATTTTTGTTTTTCCTTGTTTTTAGCATCGGTAGAAAAAATGCAGAGATATATTAGTTTGGTCATCATCATCATCTTAGCGTTAATTCCGATAAGCCAGCCAGGGTCCGCTTTCTTTGTTAATCATCTCTACTTTGCCCACTCTTGAGCACAATCTAATGTTAGATTATTAGCTCTTGTATTATCTTCTTTAAGACCTCAAGCCATCGCTTCTTGGGTCTACCACAAGATCGTGTTCCTATCACTACTAGGTCAAAGCATTTGTTCCCTATATCATCTTTCGGTCTCTGTATGACTTGGCCAAACTAGCGAAGACGGGCTTTTTGTAATTTGTCATCTCCGAACAAATTACACGAATAGATCTAATCACAAAGTAAGCAAATTATATGTTTGTGTTATATAGTCGAGGATATAAATACATAGAAATACTTAATAGAAACTAGAATAAATTTAATAAACACTTAGAACCGTACACACAAACATCTAGGTTAATCACACAAATGCTTGACAAAAAAGCACACTTAAAACTAAATGATACACTACTCTACGCTACTGTTGTTTTCCATTTTGGAAAATTGGGTATACCACAAGAATACTTACACATTGCTGGTAATTCCTCTGCTCGCTCACTAATTTTATTTTAGGGACATGCTATATTTTTCTAATGAAGTAAAAAACGAAAGAGACAGAATATTTTGGACGTGTCAAATTAGAAAAAAATAATTGAAACCAATTTGACAGGGCTAAAAGTGTGTCGTCGCTTTCTTTTACTTACGTTGAAAGAGGATGGCGATAATTTAAATAATTTTAATAAATTTACCAGCATTAAGTGCTTAATTACTTTTGGAGTATTAGTTTTAAACGCTTTAATTATAGGTTCGATTTTTGATCATTCAAAAGAGAAATACTACTTACCTACTTTATGTGAAAAACTATATTTAAAGGATGAATATCTTCATGCTCAAATCCTCAAAATGGTGGGCAGAGTTATATGTACCCTCGATAAACCCACAATATTAAGTCTCATTTAGCGACAGTCATCCCTATTTGGCAAGTCCATTGCCATATCGGAAATAGTCCCGGATTTTTTAACGAAGTTTCCCTTCACCGTAAGAGCACTGAAAAAATACACATCAGTTATAAAAACTCATTGGTAGATGACGAAGTTTGAACCTGGACTACCGAAATGGAAATCCAAATCAAATATCACAAGGCCACTCAAGAAATTAAAAAAGCCTATTTCAAAAGTTTCGTCCACTAGAATCCTCTCAATAAATGTCTGCATTCCTATCTGGTAGTAAATTTAGTAATATAGTAGGGGAGCTCAGTAAGCTAAATGTGTAGTTATTCGACCGTCATGAGGATTTATCGTGTTTTGTTTATTCGATATTAAATAAAAAACATTATGTAACAGTTTCAGCTAATAAAAAAAATACACAAACTTGGTTTTACGCTAGCGCGTCAGAAATTGATAGACTCTTCACAATAACCGCTTGTGAAATTACAAAGAAATTAATTTCTCCAAACTCCCGATTCTAATTTAGTACAATGGTAAAGAAAACCAGAAATTACCGCAATTGTTTGAGGGCTTTGCGGTTTCACTCTTGTCTCGGCTTACCCTGGAGTTATTAATATGGGTTTCGTGTGTTAAATCCAGACCCATTACGAATTCATATTTTAATCTCGTCATCGTATGACCCGCTTTATTTAAATTAGGATTACACGTTAGTTTTATTTTTAACTAGCTATTCCCGCGTCTTCGTCCGTGTTTTAATATAATTATCTTATATAATTTTGAAATTATATAAGATAATTATATTAAAAGTAGCCTACGTTATTCTTCATTAAATCAGCTATATGTCAGTGAAAGTCCCATCGAAAGCTGTACAGCCGTTCCAAATATAAGCCAGAGCGAACTGATAGACTGACAAAAATGGCAAATAAATCTGGTTTGTATGTATCTGGTATAATACATGTATAATGTAGTAGAGAAATATTCATAATTTTTAAGATTTCTAATGCGATGTCGTAAATAAGCGCTTTCTTATTAATCTTACACTGCAAAAGTAAGTCAAAATAATATATAAAATACTGTAGATTATATACCTCAAACAATCTGCGACAGCATAATATCTCCTCTCATCTTTATACTTTAATTTTTACTAGAAATAATGACTTATTTGTAAATAAGTTTTTAGCAAAACATAATTAATTCTTAAACAATTGATACAGCATCAATCCTTATCAAATTCATTATTTTACACATTGTAAATTTAATAAAGTTCAATATGACACTTAACAGCATGAGATTTGAATGAATATATTCGAAGATATTACAGATTTAAAATACAGGGAACTGTCACTGAATGAAATAGGTTATATTCCACACGAGCGAAGCGGGGGCGGGCTGCAAGAAAAAAATTGAGATTTGCATGTGTGCGTTGTTGATATACATCTACATGCAGAGTTTTAACTCTCCACGTCACAGTATAATGAAATTGTAATAGCAGTTTGTTCAACAAGTGAACAATGTTACCTTTAAATCACGAACTATCGAAGTAATCTACAATTGAATCTCGAGTGAGTTTAGAGAATAAAGAGCTAGGGGTAAAGAACCCATAGATGGAGATCCTATTATTCTATCTCAGACAATAATTACGTTGACTGAAATTATGCATCGAATAAAATGGTTGAAAAAATCGACGTCTGATTCCTGCGACATCTTTTTTTAATCAATATGTATAAAATTCGTCTCCTCTTATACAGAGTTTAAATAATCTAAAAAGTCTGGTTGCTGAGACAACGTCTCCTTTTTAAATTAACATGTATAAATTTATCTCGTATAATACAGCGCTTGTTCAATAACAGTACATTTATAATTCATAAATATTTAAAGGTGTCTGGCAAAAAGTTTTCACTGTTGTTAATGGTTTCAAAATAACGCTTTCTATATACTGCTTTATATAGGAGAACTTGCAAGGTAATTAAAATAGACTATTTTAGAATAAACGCTTAACGTTGCGTTTATTTGAACAATTCCCGGCCGCGTGTTTTAGTGGCCTTGATTTTATGAATAATAATGTTAATTTAAGCCTTGACACACGTAATAACTAATTATTAATATTTATTTTCAATTAATAATTTAATATTTTTTACACACTTAGGTCCAAATTTCTTGTAAATTTAAACACATTATCAATAATTGATTTTACAAACGCTTCAGATCTAAGAATAATATCCCTATCGTTCCTACCTGCAATGGAAACATGTAATACGTTTTCGACTATTACAGAGTTAGGTTTGGTTATTCCTGGATCTCGGGCCAAACTTTACCATACTTCAGAAGATTATACGTCAGAGCATACTAAATAATTTGCCCATTATTTAATCTCTTGTATCAAAGTTCGGGAACATGCAACCCCAAAAAGACTTAGTAAGCTTAATTCCAACTTGAGCAATGCTCGAATTGCGTCAGGAAACTTCCCCGTACCGTATCAAACAATTAAAAGACCAAAACAGTTTTTGTTCTTAATAATACCTACTACATAGGCTTTCTATTCATCTCAAACAAATATTTTATAAGTGATTTTATTTTTTATGGGGCAAGAAAAGATATATATACCTACATTATACCTTGGATATATACCTTGAAGCTAGAGTAGTACGCCTGATGTGCAAGTCTACTGGCTATCCTAGCCTTCCGAGGAATACGACAATGATGGTAATTCCTCTGCATGCTAACTACATTTATTTTAGAGATATGCTATGTTTTTAGTGCCATAAAAATGAAAGAGATAGAATATTTTAGTCATGTCAAATTAGACAGAATAAAATAACAGATTTGAATCAAAATATTCCGATATATAGACCAAAAATCTGTAAAAATATCACATACAGACTAATCTGACGGGACTAAAAGTTCTTTCTCTCTTTCTTTTACTTCTGTGAAAGTAAATAGCGACATATTTAAGCTAATTAATAACTTAAGAACGGACTCACCTATCCAGACCAAATGCTTAGGCTTTGTTCAGACTACTTAGTAGATGGTCCATGTGAAGTTGCATCGGTAGAGCGGTTCTTCATTTATCACATTATTAGTAACAAATGAATACAATAAATGGCACATCATTTTTTTAAATGGGGATTTTGATTTCAAATTAAACTTTTTTTCAGATGGGGAGTGTGCTGTCAAATTGAAACTTTTTTGTTTGGATAAATAAATTTGATATTCCAATTTTTTTTATATTTTGCTTTATAAGCAGCGAAGCATTGCTAGTTTATTGTAAAATAAAAAAGTAAATATAAAAATTGAACAAATCATGTAATGGTTATCTCGACTCAAACACTCAAGATTGTTCAAGCTTTCTTTTTCAGAATATGGGCTTTAAGCACCGAGTTTCAGCAATATAATAGAAAGTTCTTAAAGAGAGTGAACTGGTATTTTTTCGAAGTACTCGTATTTTTTCTTAAAAAGGCTTTCAACACCCCAAGAAGATCTATACAATTAAATTAAATTGAAGTGTCTGTTTCTAAAATTAAAATAATCGCTTTTTTCTGAATGCACGTGTATAGATTCACAGTGCATTTATCAAAATAACGTTTTTTCGAATTTTTGTCCTGTCTGTTTGATCTGGATAACCTCTGGAAAGGATGGATCGATTTTGACAGGGCCTACACTGGCAGATTGTCGAGATTATAAGAAGTAACTTAGGCCACTTTTATTTTAGGTTTTGGTTCCGTATTATAATAGACATAGTGCAGCATATAAAACGGCAAAAAATTACCTTTGTTAAACTTAAAACGGGATAAATTAAACATGATTTGATTACTATGTTTTAAGTATTTGTTGTTATAGTGGTAACAGATATACCTATGTAAAAAATTAAATGTTTTAGCTATTACTGATCATGTGACGAAGCCTTGTGACAGACTAACAGAGATAACAAATGTCAGTAAAAGTGTCTATACCCTTTAGTAGGGAATCCTAAAAACTATTAATACATAAAATTACGAAACATTTAAAAAATGCTATTCTTAATTAAAATCTATTCTTAATTTAAAAAAAATAATAGTACACAAAACAAAGATGGCCGACACAATTGCAAATTAATTCTATTCATAGACGGTATCTATATTGAACTTTACCCTGTGTTGTAGAATGTTTAACTGGCCAGCAAAATGACATCGCATGTCGTTCTATTTTAGAAGTCTCAAAGGAATATGTCTATAACCGTGTAGTTATTATGGGGAAAACCATATTGGGGTGGATTATGTTATTCGAATGGATTATATGATGTTATTGGCTGCGCTTGTCTGTCCCTTGGTCACCTTTCGCACCTTTCACGTGGCTATCGATCGCTTTAAGCGCTTTTGCTTCATCCAAATGGCTTTTTATTAATAGAGTACCTTTGATATTTAATTACATAAATTTCTCAAGCCTTTCTAATAAAATAAAGAAGAGGCTTCACTTTGTTAGGAACTACTTTGTTTACTAGGTGGTAGTGTCTTGCAACGATTCGCCCGGATTGGTACCACCGTCTTACTATTCCTGCCACAATAGCGTCAGTTCTCGCCGTTGTCGTGTTCTGGTTTAGAGGATAGCCGGTAAACTTAATCATGCAAGAGGCTTTGCAAGACCTTTGGTGTCTATAGGCGACGTGTCTTTCTTAACATCAGGAAATTCGTCTGCTTGTTTGCCTTCCAATGTAGAATTAGGCACACGGAGGGCTCATTATCTGCCTATGAAATTATCTTTAAATTGGTTCAGCCGTTCCAGAGATTAGCCGAAACAAACAAATATACAAACAGACAGACTACATACAAAAATTGTACAAAAATCTTATTTTGAAATACTTATGTACCGTGAATGTATAAATTTAGTAAACAAAATTTAATCTAGTATATCTATAAAAACGGATAAAACACGTTTTTTGGAAGCAGCCTTTATATGATTATTTTATTCTATTATAATTATTATTTTTATATAATTACTAGCTGACCCGGCGAACTTCGTACCGCCTTAGCGTAGCAATGATGAACTGAAAAATATTATTATTTTTCTACGTATTTTTCCGGGATAAAAAGGATCCCATTTTATGCCCAGGATAATAAGGTAGATATAATTATTATACCAAGTTTCATCGAAATCGAACCGTTAGTTTTCACGTGATGCCTGAACATACAGACAGTCAGACAGACGGACAAACATTTTTTTAATCACATATTTGGTATCGATCCAGTAACACCCCCTGCTATTTATTTTTTCAATATTTTTAATGTACAGAATTGACCCTTCTACAGATTTACTATATGTATAGATTGTTTTTAGTATTTGTTGTTATAACGACACCAGACATACATCACCTGTGAATATATCAACTGTCTAGCTATCACGGATTATGAGATACAGCCTAGTGACAGACAGACAGCTGAGTCTTAGTAATAAGGTTCCATTATTAACCCTTTCTGTACGGAACTCTAAAAATGACTCGCTCTTATTGTAAGTACCTATTCAGAACGTATATCAACCGAGGGAATCCGGATTGAACAGCTACTATCTTCTATAAGTATCTCCATGTTTGTATATCGATGCGTACCTTCACTTAATTATTAATTAAGGTTTAAAAGAAAATTAATTAATTAGGGACTCCTTGAAGTCAGTCTTCGATTAATCGCGAAGTGCCATCTCGTTAATTAAAACTGCTGAGGCGATGTTCTTCAAATCTTATTAGGCACTGATCCACATTCATAAGAGGTCTATAAATATTCTGCTTGTAGAATTTTAGTAGTTTTTTATCATTTTTCAATTTAATTTGTGGTAGTTTATGGTAGACAGGGTTAAAATAAGTGTAAAATAATGTTTACAAATAATAAGATGATCTAATATATAAAATTTCCATTTAATAATTACTGTACTCCTCCGAAACGGCTTGACCGATTTTTACCATATTTTATACTATATTAATGTGTTGGTATAATTTAAAACTTTTGTTTTGTAACATATTTTAACACACATATTCGCCAAATAAATCATATTCATTTTTTATTTACTACATTAGTGACTAGTTAGATCCGCGACTTCATCCGCGTTTGAATTTAATTAAATAAATAGCCTAAAACACTTCTTATTATATCAGATATCTGCCTATGAAATAATCTTTCAATTGGTTCAGCCGTTCCAGAGATTAGCCGAAACAAACAAATATACAAACAGACAGACTACATGCAAAAATTGTACAAAAATCTTATTTTGAAATACTTATGTATCGTGAATGTATAAATTTTGTAAATAAAATTTAATTTAGTATATCTATGGACTTTTGAGTTGTGTATATACTAGCACATCTCTGCCTAACTCCACGGGGATAATAGGCGTGAAGGTACTAATAAGAAGGGGTTGTTTTAGTATTACATACTTATACTCTGATTCCATTTATTTATCTAAATAGATGGTTTTAAATTTGAAACGTGCTTTAAGAAATACCATCGTACAAATATTTTCATCACAGAGACATTAGTGCAACTAGTACACCCGGGAATAGGCAGCGATATTTATGGCTTACAATAGCCATACATATCACTGTATTGCAGTTCTTGAAAATTATATTTAAAACAATTCGGCAAGTGTGAATTTGATTCGCGCACGAAGAGTTCCGCGCCATTATTTATAAAAACGGCAAAAAAAACACGTATTTTGTATGGGAACACCCTTTATACACATATTTTTGTCCTGTTTTTAGTGTTTGTTGTTATAGTGATAATATAAATACATTATCAGTGAAACTTTGAAATTTCTAGCTACAACCATTATGAAAACGGCAAAACATCACGTTTGTTGTATGGGAGCACCCTTTATATATTTATTTTATTCTGCTTTAGTATATAATTGCTATAATCACAGACATCAAGTGCGAGCATCGCTTGTAATATATCTATCTCTTTCATATTACGTATAAAAGAGTGAGATTACCTACTTTATGACATTTGTTTTTTTTTTATAAATAATACAAAAGAGTTAAAAGATATCTGAGGTCGACCTTAGTCGGTGTCTGACTTTGATAGGTTCAATTCTTGAATGGAGTACCTCACTATGAGTTTTTATTGTTTATCCGAAAAGAATTCCGTTCCTATTTTTATTCTAACTGACATTATCTTATTTTTAAAAGAGACAGACGAAAAAACAAATGCTACGTACGGATGAACGCGAGGTAAGCGACCGAAAACTATAAAACAGTATAAATCATAAATTATAGTTATTAAATTACGTATTTCATTTGTTAATTAATAAAATAGCAATAAACATCAAAAGAAAACAGTAAATTGGATGTTTCAACGCGGAAGTTGCGACAAAAATACGTAGACGTAAAACATTTACTGGCACTGTTAAGTGGGGAACTCACTGAGAGTAGACGCTATTATTAAATACTCAAACAATACTATGCAAGCTCTTGCAGAATTTATTTATTTGCTATACTAGCTGTGCCCACGACTTTGCCCGGGTTTTGGTTTAATCCTCGCTATATTATTTCATACGCCCTGTTTATGCGAATCAAAGCGTATACATAACATATTCGTATCTGTAAAATCTTGGACACAAAACTTTAACCCAACTTCAAGCCACTTCGTAGTTGAAATACCGAAAGCACCGCCACCTACTGGGTCCAATTATTTAAATTATCTTTGAAAACATCGAAATACTCGTATATAATTTTAACCCAATCGATTCAGTCGTTTAGAAGTTATGTGAAAAAGATAAATACGGAAGAATAATTCTTACTACCCGTTGTCCTATTAACTCTACTCGGGCAGTAAAAATTTAAATCTCAGATACATGTTTGTCACATTATAAGTTAAAGTTTTTGCTGCCCTGTTAATTATAACAGGGTAGTAAATTAGAAACAGTTTTCAGTTTATAGTTGTGATTAAGGTACGCGTTTCAGACATTTCGGTAGCCCATGTTTGAACCCTGCCATGTACCAATAACTTTTTCTGACTTATGTACATTTTCTGAGAGCTCTTACCATGAAACCCGGGATTTGTGCTTGATAGACTTGCCACCTGTCACATCATGGGGCTAATCGTTAGTGCCTCATTTTTTTAATTTTGAAATAAATCATTTCCAGAGAATATTTTTTAAATATTTAACTATATTAAAATAAATTTAATTAAGCAATTAAATAAAAGATTTCGATGTATCTATCCATCAAAATCGAAATAATCAATGGAATTTAAGATGTTTTCACACGCGAATGTTTCTTGTTGTGTACGATTCCTAAAATACATAAATTCCAGATGTCAATCCAGAAGGTTGACAATCTCGCCGCGATGAAAATCAAAGGTCAGGAGGAAATCACTTACGAGCCAGTACGTAACGAACAGCTGAGCTGAATCCCGGCCGCAGGTGGGACGCTAAATATAAATATAGCCCATGAATGTGCTCCGTTCATTGTCACCAACGCGAGCCAAGGTCTGAAGACTGCGAACTTCTTTGTGAGGTTCTTACTATTAACACATACTATTTTTTGTATGCGGCTTCATCTGTTTTTTTGCAAATTTTCCACTCCTAAAATAGTGTATCATATTGCTGGGCAGTAAAAAAAAATAAAAAAAGGCTGTAAGTACCCGGAAAGTCTCAAACATTCTTCCACGATCAGATTGCTTGTATATTATTGAAGGGTGGTGTCAGGAGTCACCAAAACAGGCGTGTTTGTATAAAGAGTAATTGAGGTGGAGGAAGCTAGGTAAGTATATGGGAACGTGAGACTTGGTACTCGATACTCTCTGCCTACTATACGAAACCATTTCTGCATGGGTCGTTGTACAAATAAATATAAGTGTAATTTTTTTTACTGCCCGAGCTGCGCATATCTTTTCTGCTCAATAATGTTGAAAAGTAGCAATTTCTATTAGGGCAGCAGGAGTAATCACTTTTCGATCGGAGAGTATATATTTTTTTATTTATATGGACGGAGACCAAAGACGATATATTTATCTATTTATTATTTTATAAATTTATAGTTGACTTAAATTAATATCAAATTAATCTTGTCATTTTGTTGAATGCTTTGGAATTATTTCTAGGCTTGGTTTAATTAAATATCTAAAAAAATAAATATCGTCAAGCCCATACCCTAAAAGATGTAGGCAGGGATACTTATGCGCCCATATTAGGTCTCAGGATGAGACAGGTGCTAAAACAAGTACAAAAAGTTTCCTATCCGGAAATTGAACCCGACCCCTCATGCGTCAAAGTCGCACACCGACTACGCTCGACCACAGAGGCGATTTAAATATTATGTAATTTTAAATGATTTTAAGTGATGTCCATCCAAACAACATCATTTATAGGGAAGGCAGAGAATATCCTGTACCAAGGGTCAAGATCCCTACATACTTGCCTAGCTTCCTCCACAGTCATTATTCGCTTCATACAAATACGCTGGTTTCGGATATTCTGGTCACTACCCTCGGATAACACAAGAGCAATTTGCTTTTTAATATAATTTAAACATATTAATATATGTTTCTACAATGAATGGATTTCATAAAAATAAATTGGATATTTCATTGGGATGCTTATCGGATTGGGATTCCCAGGTTTCACGCCTATTATCCCCGAATTCGTAGGCAGAGGTTTGCTAGTATATCCACGACTCGTAAGTCCAGTAGATATACTAGAACTTACCCACGATTAGCCAAGGTACTAGGGCTCTGATGTGGTAGGTGGCAATCCTATCGGCACTTCGGGCATATCCCAATTCCGGGCAATGTAATGCTTTTTCAGAAAAATCTGAAAAACGTTTAAGAAAAGTTGCCTGACCTAGGAATTGAACCCGGGACCCTGCGTCTTGTCATAGACAAGAACGATCTGTTAATTAATTATAAAAAATACTAAATCGATAGTGTAATTGCTACATACAGACAAGGTTTCTACATAAAATTGAAGCTGTTATTGCTAGTCGGACTTGCGCGCGAAGGTTTCACACCATTATCTACAAAAATGGTTAAATAATTACGTTTGTTATATGGGAGCACGTCTTATGTATTTATTTATTATAAATAGACTTTATAATTTGTATAGATTATATATATTTGTACAGATATGTATTTATATTAATAAAAAAACCATTAAATATCTAATTATCTGACGCTTCAAACATTGAAAGGTACGGAAAAAGCATGAAAATCTCATTATTAAGTACATCCGCCATTTTTCTTCAGCCCCTTCTGATAAGTCACCTTTGACATCGCAATTTGCATGTTAAGCTGTTTCTAGAACGCGCTAGCAATTACCGTTTCTGTGACGGCTATAAATCTTCCTATGAGTAGAAGCTTCAAATTTTTATGGGACAGTAAAATGTCCAGTAGTAAAGTAACAATCTGTCACCGGTAAGCTTATAATATTTTTAAAGCGACTTTTAAATGTAAAACAAATAGCGTCACAACCATATCTCCGAAAGGGTAGGCAGAGATACATATGCACCCATGATAAACCGAATATATTGGGTCTCAAGATGTGACAAGGCAAATCCGTTGACATATCGATCATGAATCCAATTTTCGGTAACGTAATATTTTTCAGATATTGTTAAATAGTAAGTATATACGAGTAATTTTTCACCTGTGTCTGATGAACCGTGATAGTTGAAATTTTCATAGATGATGTCGCTTTACAATTCTGTAGCCGCTATAACAATACTAAAACATATAATAAAGTAGGTACATATAACCCGCCCAACAGATGTCGCACAACAGATGCATAACATATTTAGATCACGACTCAGATTGAATATTTATATTTTCATTCTACTAATGTACACACATGATTTTTTAATATTCGATTAAGTGGTATACTAATTATATGCTGCTAAAATATTTCGAACGCGATGTTTTTGCGTTTTCATAGTAGATTGATGTGATACTGGGTATAATAAGGGTTTTTATCCTTACCTTATCTGGTTTCCCATTTGGCAATATACACAGATTCTCAATCAACTCACTGGCAATCTTAAATTCTTTAGTCAGTTTTCATTCTAGTCTTCTTTTAGTACTCACTCAGTTCTTAGTCTCGTCCTAAACCTCATTAGCATTGAGCACTCTTATTATTGTTCCCAGTTTACTATTTAATTAAGTAGTAGAGTAGAGATATATTTATGTTTGTTTAATATGCTCTATTTCTAGTCTTAGATAAATCTTTTTTTAAATTGAAATTCTATTTCAAGCTTTGCGTATACCTGCGGCACTTTTCGTATGCGAGGACGAGTATGTAGATGGTTTTTTCAACATACCATATTATTATTCCTAAAACATACCGATGGTAGCAAAATTTTTAACTATTTAAAAATAAAATTAATATGTTCTAAAAGTTATTGATGTCAATAAATTGGTAGAATGTTCCGTAACTGTTATTACAGTGTTTGAACGGGTCATTAACATTTACGTTAGGGAAACACACGTGGATCTATAAAATGTTTACGCTCGCTGCAAATAGAGATTGGAGTTTCCAAGTCTCGATATATTATTATCGATATGATCGATATAATCAATCAATCATCGTGTCAATATTATATTTTTTCGTTGACGCTTGGTGAAACTCCTACATGTATGTATTTAAATGAATTTTTTTCAAAATACTTGTTTGTATGTACGTTTATAATTAAAAAGTTTTACAACGTCTTGGACTTAGTTTTAAATGAAAAAACATACTTATGCATTTTTTTTACATAGTACTTATAATCGAAAATAAACCGGTTTCGCTTTTTACACCATCATTTGAGTTAAAACTTACATAATCAGTTTTTCTTAATATGTCGTATAAATTATATAGCTTTGTAACTGTTACTTGTGTTTGAACAGTTTATTAAGGCTAACAAAAATTTTACGACCATAGTGTTAATATGTGTCAGTAAATAACACACTAAATGATCGATTCCTATACATTCTACACAGCAACTTGCCAGTATTGGTATTACCCATACCAACTGTCCACTATCAGTGCGTACCGTTGTTGCATGTCATGCTGAAGGGAAGAACAGCTGGTAGACTAGAGAGATCTTGGTCATATGACACACTACTTTCTTACTACAAATATAACTGGTGTCACTAGAAACTTCTCTCGTGTCTATAGGTGACGGTTTCCTATTTATAAAAATCTCTATCTGAATAAGTATAACTTTAAACGCAAATATTCCGTAATATGTCAATGTCTTATAAACTATATTCGAGAACCATTATTTATTTTAAATTTTTTCGTTTCATATATCGATAAAATTTAATGTAAACTGGACTATCGATATAAATATCCAAGCTTTCAACTCCCTACCAGTAAACATGTAAATATGAGTAAATATTTTGTAAATAAATTACGATATACATAAATTACGTTCATAGCAGAAAGTACATAGATATCAACGATGGTGAACGAACGAATAGATTTGTTATTTGTGAGGTTATTTGACATGTTATAACGGGAGTGTGCCAAAATTATAAATTATTTCTGCTCGTCTTGCTCAAGGACAGATCTGAAGGTAATTACACTGTTGCCAGTCGTAATGCAGCGTTTGTTTATAGCATAAGATGCTTCATGAAATGGATCTCCGGGACGAAAGACGCGAGCGGTCGTTCCTTGAAAAATAAATAAATATGACTTTGACTAGGACACCAGTTTTTACGCAAAGCAACTGCCAACTGACCCAGCAGGAAACCTACATTAGGTCAAATTCCATGAGTTCGGGTTTCGTGACGATGTTTTCCTTCACTGTAAGAGCATTCAGAAGTAAAAGTATATACTAGGTGGTAGAGTGCTGTGCAGTAACTCGCCCGGGTAGGGATCCACCGCCTTATCTATTTCTGCCGCCATAATGATATTGTTGTGTTCCGGTCCGGAGGATAAGCTAGCCGGTAGACTTGCACATAAGGTCTAACAGCCTGACCACAGGGCAGCGGCGCACCTACAACATCTACGGTGTCTATAGGCCACGGTTGTCTCTTACCATCAGGAGACC
>DVZL01001675.1:0-17016 GCA_018236625.1 Lasaia peninsularis
GTCGGGGATCGAACCCGAGCCTCGCGGATAGTCGATGCGGTTAGACGTGCGCTAGCCACTCGGCCAACGAGGCGGTCAAAAAGAAATAATATGAAAAGAGTTCCTCATTATCCTCATAAGAACCGCCAGGATTAATAAATTCTTTTATAGACCCTTCGTGGGAATTCTAAGTTATGAAGAGTTCATGTTACAGGGAGAGAACCAAACTTAAGTTTTTAACAAAATAATTTAATTCAGAATAAACAGCGTGGGGTGTGTAGCGCCACCCTTATTTATGCATTTTAACGGACACTTTTTCATAACACAGATGTTCCTCCTTACCTCTACCCTCCATAATCAGAACCTTGACCGGAAAACATAGCTTATGGTTACAGGGGCATGAAACACTACTACTCCTAACGGAGCACAAAGCCCATGAAGATGTAATCTCTAAACCAAAGATGCTTTTCAAGAGTTTTTAGTCTATGCTAAAATGTCTTTTTCGAAATCGTAGTGATGGTGGCTGGCTTCTTTGCAAACATACTATCATAAATTACGATAAACCTACAAAAGTTTCAATTATATTAACCGTCGGACGATACTATTATTTGTGATATAAGTGCACAGGATTTTTCATAACTAATCGGTAAGTGGAAAGTGGTAAAATCAATGATAAACCCCGCGCTACCGGTACCTCTACACGTGGTTGATTATATTAGCGCGTATGTATGTACAATATAATTGTGTTTTTCTTAGTAACCTTGGCAAAGTAAATTGTAAGTTAATTTTACAACAAATTTCCGCATAACCTAAGTTAAGTCAAGTCAATGTTGTATTGAATTATTGAACGTGGTTTATCTGACAGCATTACTTCACAATTTACATAGTTGTAAAAGTAGTATTTTTGTTTTAAAAGTGTGCTAAGTTGTTGCTAAATAATATTTACTACGATACTCTGCTCAAATTACATCAATTATATGTTTATACTAAGTTTTTCTACAATATTATTAGCGTACAATCAACTTTTTCGCGTGACGCATGTAGTTCGTTGTGTCAAACTGTGAGAACAGAGAAAGTAGACACATTTTATAATTGTTGCTCATGTAGATTGTCCAACGGTAAATCAGATACTATAGGTAAATTTTACTGTTACTGTTTAAGAATAGTGTGGATAATGTTTATTCACATTCATGTAACCTAAAAATTTATGAATCCAATAAGACCAATTTTTTTTACTTGTAGACCGATTTAAGAAAATGCCTTCCCTTTGAAAATATTTTATCAAATGAAGTAGATATATCTATAATGTCTTCTTCATTTAAAAAAAATTAGTTTGTTACATTCATATTTCAAAATGTTGGATTTTTCAAATATCCATTAGTGGCTCATACGCTTATAATCAAGAGCAAAAGTAAAAAATAACATGCATAAACTAATTACTATTCCACTTATTCAAAAAATTAAACTACACAAAATTGCCCATGGTATGAGAAATGGATGATATAACATCCATCACATGTAAAATAAATGAAATTAGATTTTAACAGATGTCATTTCTTGCTAAGTATAATTTAAAATAATGAAATGATGATATCTAAGGTCACATTATAATACAAGCTTAATATCACATTGCAACATGCAGGTGATACAGTAATTAGCTATCAGTATGCTAGGCATTATTTTTTCTGCATATATTACATACGTTATTGATACAACATAACATACTGGACTTGGAGTAGTGTAAACCAAACCATATTTATAATTGAAGAAGTGTTTATTGGAACACACTTTTTTTTACACCAAATTCACTTGGATCACGTCTGATTATGGCTATATGAGCTGATTTAAGGTATGTGAAAGACAAAAGAAAGCTTATCACAAATTCTAGAGAAATAAACAAAATGTTACTTCTCTTCAAATACAAGACGTGTCAATTATGTTAGCCTATTTAATATATGAAGATGTTGCAGTACCTATACATCATATATTTATAAATTAACTAGAGTTCCACAGCTTGTTATTAGTCATACAATATTTGAACAATGGCTCTAGCAATATTGTGTTTTAATAGAAGTTGAGTCATCTAGCTTTTATCAGGATCTTAAAACTTTTGTGCCAGTATTATATTTTAACTAAGGGCCTCTTTCACCAAATCTGAGTATAGTATCAATTAACTACTCATTTATTAGTACTACTTGACAGAAAAAACTCGAGTAAATTTGGCAAAAAATCAGGTTGGCAAAGCACCATTTTCACCATTGGTGTCTATAGCTGCCGTGGTAATCAAGAGGGGAATGTACGTCAAACAAGCTTTCTTTCTATCCAGGTGTCAAAAATCTAAGTAAATTAGAAATGCATTTTCTTATTTGATAAAGAGCAGTAAAAGCAGTAAATGTTCTCGAAACATTTACTGCTTACTTGGCTGTATCGATTACCAGGGCAGATAGGCGACATGTATTTCTTACCATCAGGAAATCCCTCTGCTTGTTTGCCTCCCAACATCATAAAAGAAATTAATTCCATTTCAAAAAAGTAAATAATAATAACTATTACTGGATAAATTACACAAATTTATTTAACCCCAAAATAAGCAAATTAAATGCTTATGTTATAGGTGTTAGTCAACGATACTAATACATAGAAATAACTACTTAAATACATAATATAATAAATTTAATAAAATCTCAGACCCGGAAATACAGACATCCATGTTCATCACACAAATGCCTGTCCGCGTCGGGAATCAAACCCGAGCCTCGCAGTTAGTTGGTGGGGGTAGGCGCTATCCCCTCGACCAACAAGGCGGTCAAAGTGACCTATAAGTAGTTACCTTACAATTAGAGGAATGATTTTGAATTCTCTTTAAGACATTTGACAGTTTTGACTTATCTGACACTTCGTAATCGCCTCTGTGGGGTAAACGTACGACTGTCGCCTGTTACAACCGTTAGTCGCATAACATTCAAATTCCAGGTCAGACAACTTTTATTAAATGTTTTTAGATGAATTTGACTTTTATGTTCGATTTATTAGAGTTTAAACTCAATCTTTCAAAGTGGGCAAACATGAAAGGGTTTGCTAAGGATATATATCTAATATGGCGTAATGAAAGTGTAAGAAGTCTAAGAAATGCGTATAAATGAAAGGGCTTACTAAGAATAGCACTGGAAAACCAGTCAAGCATAACTATAAACAAAAAAGCTATAATTTAAATTCACAAAAATTAATTTAATAAACTTTTCCTTTTAAATTTCTTATTTCATCATTACATAATTTACATGTTATAAAAGCTTCAAACTACATGTGTACATATAATTAAAAAAAATGAATCAAGTAAACTAACTAGTTTATGGGATTATTTATTCGAGTAAGTCTAGCTTTTATGACATATAAATTGTGTAGTGATAGTGTGAGTGAAAAGTTTAAAAGGAAAAGTGTATTTTATTTTATTCGCACATTTAAATAAGAGCCTATTAAAATTATTTTCTTACTTTTAATTTATTTAAATTTATTCTGGTGTCTATTTAAGTATTAAGCATTTATTTAGTATTGCCTAATAAAAGCAGCCAGCAAGATTTTGTTATTTATTTATTGCAATTTCCCTTTGTTTCATTTTTAAATTACTTTTACTTTTCTACAAATCATGTCAAAAAGAACATGTTTATGGTTTAATTCATATAATTTGTTTGTAACAAATAAAAGCTAAAGACACATAGACTATTTACTTGCATGCAGAGTGACCTAAACAATGGTATTTGCTAAGAGACCAAATGTACAACTTTAATGCCATTTTTGGGGTTCCATACCCAAAGGGTAGAAATGCACTATTACTAAGACTCCGCTCCACTGTCCATCTGTCTGTCAGGCTCTCATTGTTGAAATGTGATTGTTTGCTAGGTTGTTTCCAACCAATAGATATTGCTATGCATATTTAATTTGCAGTACATAGACTAAGATTGAATATTTATATTATCATCTCTGTGGTGGGGCATAGTCAGTGTCCAATTAGAATGCATGAGGTCCCAGGTTCGGGCAACTCATTCTTATGAGTTTTTTCAGTCTACCTGAAAAAAAAAAGCAATGTTGACTTATATTGAATTTGTGATGGTGATGGACTTGCTACCTGTTACACCATGGGACCTGATATTGTGGGTGTACCTCTAGCTACCCCTTTAGGGATAAGGGTCTAACAATATTTATTATCACATGAATAGCCAAGTATATACAAATTAATATATTCTCCTAAAAACAAAGCAATTTATTTGCAGTTTTTAAATATGACACGGTACTCTGTATGCTAGTCCAATTTGATTTTTTTACATTGATTTTTTTTATAGTATACTAGCGACCCGCCCCGGCTTCGCACGGGTATACTCTATCAAATCACTCCATCTATTAAAAAAAACACATCAAAATCCGTTGCTTAGTTTTAAAGATATAAGCATACATAGGGACAGACAGAGAAAGTGATTTTGTTTTGTAATATGTAGTGAAGACAGAGAACAGGCACACGGCTCTCACGATGGTAAGATATAACCGCGGTACATAGACAGAATAGGTGTTATAGGTGTGCCGCTGCCCTGTGGTTGGGCTGTTAGACCTTATGTGCAAGTTTACTGGCTACCCTATCCTCCGGACCGGAACACGACAATGCCATAATGGCGGCAGGAATAAATAAGGCGGTGAATCCCTATCCAGGTGAGTTGCTGCACAGCACTCTACCATTAGTAGTCATGTTGGTAGTGATCCAGTTAATCTATGCTCGCCTCTTACGAGCTGCCTGGTAGTAAGGCAGTTGGACTTTTCTACACAGAAGACCCTTACCAACATGAGGAGAATTTTTTTAACTTGTAGTAATTGTAAACTTTCTACAATTTAGAGTTTCATGTCTAGTAAGATGTGGAATTTCAAACAATGTCATACCCAAAAAGCCATCTAGATAATTTTAATTATAAGGTCTTGTTTTCACATTGTTTAATTTTTTTACCAGTAATGTTGAATTTATTTGTAGGTTAATAAATAATAGTGTGAATTTTTTATAATACATAAATTAGGCTGTCACAGTTCCCAAAATATTGAAAAAGGTATTATTCAAATGAATTTATAATCTTAAAACGATAAGGAATTGTGAACTGAAAAGAGTGTTTCTTCATGCCTATTTGGCATTGGCTTGTAATCATCAGATTTGGGTTTTAAATGCAGTAAAAACTGACTTCAATGTTATTATAATGTTGCAAAGTAAACATTTGCTTTGGGTTTTCAATATTTCATTAAATGTAAACCAATTGTTATAGAATTAGGATCACCTCCGAATTACGAGTGAGGAATCATTAAAATCCATTAAGATTTAGCAGAGTAATTCCATACACAAACCAAATAACTCTAGGCTTATGCTGTAAACTACCTTAAATTGTATTTGTAGTGTATACTATTAAATTTCATACACTGAGGAATGGAAGAATGTGAGTGAAGTTGAGAATGGAGAAAAATGAGATCTTGAGCAAATTTTGTTTATAACATAATTTATATACATACACATCTTCATGCCAATCCATTGAGTGGTTGGCAGAATATGTTTGGATAACTAGTTTTCTCCACATTGAATACTTTTTTCGTACCAACATGCAGTTTCAATATGTGTGGAGTGTCTTTATTTATTTACAGGGTGTGACATAATGGTTTTGTTGGAATGGAGATGAAAATGAAACAAATCTACAATACATACAATAGTTTTGTATGTGTAGTTTAACAATAGAGACTGTATTTTTTATCTGAAAATATTGTTTGTGTCAATGGAACAGGAATGATGATCATCATATTATACCAATTCAGGTCACCATCATTCTCAAAGGAACCTCATTCCAAACCTGAACTCTTAAATGCAATACTGATTGTGATAATAATTATGATGGTTGATAAGTGATGATATTTTTGGTTATTTGCTACTCTATAATATCAAAAGTCAGTAAACTTTCTTAAGCATATTTTTCTTATAACAAACCCAAATTATCTTTGCCTACCTTTTGATGTTAAATCCACCCTAAAAATCAGAACACTGGGTTGAGGTTCGACCCCCGGGAGACGGCCCTGCCGTTGGCGTTATAGATAATCCCACCTGGTAAAATGATTTCTTAGGCCGCGCACTCTGCTCTTCTACAAAGTTTGGTGAAGTTGTAAAATATCTACGTGGGTCAGAAATTAATTAGTCATTCATAAAAAATACTGAGGTTTGGTGTTAAAGTATACAAGGTGTTCCTGACATTACAAATTATTATTGATAAATTGTTACAGCAATGAGTTCAAGTGTGTGCTACAAATGCAACAGAACAGGCCACTTCGCCCGCGAGTGCACGCAGGGTGGTGTTGGCGCGCGCGACTCCGGGTTCAACCGCCAGCGTGAAAAGTGCTTCAAGTGCAACCGCACTGGACACTTCGCACGAGACTGCAAGGAAGAAGCCGACCGTTGCTACAGGTGATGCTTACAGATAACCTATACAAATAAATAAAACTGAAGTGTTTATTTATAATATTAAAATAATACCTTTTTACTGAATGCATAATATGTGTATATGCCAGGTACATACACCAAGATAATATGTTTTTGCAATTTTTGTCAGTTTTTTCTGGCTTATCTCCGGAATGACTAGACTGATTTTGACGGGACTTTCACTGGAAGATAGCCAATGTAATAAGGAAAAACTTAGGCTACTTTTTAATTTAATTTAAACGCGAAAGAGAGATAGCTCAACACTTCATACCTTCCTTCGGGCCTTTCTATTCCAACTACACATTTCCCGCGAGACATTCAGTCGTTTAACACTCTACTATTTATAGATATTGTGAGATCAGCCGACAGCATAAGTGCAATCTTATCACACATTGTAGTTTTATTAGATGTTTGTAGTAACAACATGACAGTTATAACAGTCCTTAAGTTGGCATTTTTATCTATACATCTATAAAAGTAAATAAAATTGGAGTGTCTGTATGTAATATTAAAATAACCGCTTTTTACTAAATGTATACAAGGTACATAATATAACCTATACAACCATTTTTAGAATTTTTATCTGTCTGGTAGACAGCTAATGTATTAAGTAACGTCTTTTATTTGAAAATTATTTATAGCCATTTATAAAATAAAATATTATAAAATAATTAAATAAAAACGCGGATGAAGTCGCGGGTACAGCTAGTAATGCATAATATACGAGAGTATTTACATGAAATGAGAGTACCTATTTACCGCCTCGTTGGTCAAGTGGCTAGCTTACACGCCTAACCTCATCCACTAACCGCGAGGCTCGGGTTCGATTTCCGATGGGGACAAACATTTGTGTGATGAACATAGATGTTTGTGTTTCCGGCTCTGGGTTTTTATTAAATTTATTCTTGTATCTATTTAAGTATTTCTATGTATTAATATCGTTGCCTAACATCCATTACACAAGCATTTAATTTGCTTACTTTGGGGTTAGATCAATTTGTGTAATTTGTCCAGTAATATTTATAACTGAAGATCTGCCAAGGCATTATAATCAGATTTCCTAGGATCTTTAGGCTATTAGGTAATTTGTAAAAAAAAAGTCACTCTCATATCTTCGAAAATGTAGGCAGACGTATTAATAATGAACCCACGATTAGCCTACGATATTTGGCACCATGGTTTGACAGGTGATCAGTCAGTCATGTTTTTCGGATAAACAGAAAAAGCTTATAGAACAAGTTGCGCTACTCGGGATCGAACCTAGGTCCTCGTGAGTCGTGGGTCTCTAATCACATACCGACTATACGTGATATATAACAGAGGAAAAATATCATTTGTGACGATAATAATACCGCCGATTGCCGAGACGTCAAACCGAACACAAATTAGATGATATTTTAGTTGAAGAGTTGAACAAAAGGCCCCTATAGGGTTGACAATGAAGCGTTTAATTAATGAACTCTTTATGTAGGGATTGTATTAATTGACCTCGAGATTGACCTGTTCGAATACATCGCACACATGTTTACATAACACGTGTTTTGACAAACACTAACTTTAATAGGTTCGGCATGTGAATTGTAGGATCGATAATATGTTTTATCGACCTTGTATCAGGCTTACTATTATGATTTTCTACTTATACTCTATAATTAACCTAATAAACCTAAACCTAATAATTGACCACATCGTTGGTCGAACGGTCACGGCCTAATGTCACCGACCAACCTCGGGTTCGATTCCCGAAGAGGGCAGGTCTTTATTTTATTGAATCTGATATCTACTTATATTAGTATTTCTATGTATTAATATCGTTGGATTAACACCCACAAAACGAGCATATAATTTGCTTACTTTGTTGTTACATAAATTTGTGAAGTTTGTCCAGAGGTACCTATTTATTTTTATTATACATGTATTACCCTCAATCTTTTGACTATTACGAACTAGTCTTTGGTTTATAACTACGTCTTTGTACGACTTCTCTAAAATTCATAATTTGTCAATTAACCCGCAGGAAAAATTTAAACCTAAATTAATTAAGAAAAAATGTAACATCTATCAGAAACATCGATAGAAAAACGAGTGAATTGTACGGAATGAGTATGTCGTTACCTCATTATAGTGCTCGATCTGAAACGAGCTTTCAACCTGTTTATTAGGTAGTGTTATATCTAAAAACCGTTGCAGGTGTAACGGCACGGGACACATAGCGCGCGAGTGCGCGCAGAGCCCCGACGAGCCGTCGTGCTACAACTGCAACAAGACCGGGCACATCGCGCGCAACTGCCCCGAGGGCGGGCGCGACGGGGGCAGCCAGACGTGCTACAACTGCAACAAGGCGGGGCACATCTCGCGCAACTGCCCCGACGGCACCAAGACCTGCTACGTGTGCGGCAAGCCCGGCCACATCTCGCGCGACTGCGAAGACTCGCGCAACTAACGGAACCACACGCCACCACGCCGCACGGACTGTAAGCAAAGGACACGACGCGACGTCGCGACACGCTGGCGACGCGCGAGCGACACGAGCACTCGTACGGCGATATATATTATATAGATGCAGAGTTGAAGCGACAGACTGAGACGTTTGGTTTTTAAAATGTTGACTTGTATATAGGTCAGCCCGCTGCGGGCGGCGCCGATAGGATAATGTTTGTTCTTACACGTGAACGAGTTGTGTTTTTAAATCATTTAATAATCGTGATGGAACTATTATCGAGGTAGCGTTACAGTTTTTAGCATTACAGATTATATATTTAATATATTTTGTACAGATTTATTTGTCAAAAGATAAATTGGATGCTGGCGTACCATGAGTTTTCAATGTGAAGAGTTGGAGGCCCCGAAGTTTCCCGGAGACTCTCTTGTTCGTCTGTTGTCACCACCGTGGGAGTCGCCCCGGCTGTAGTGGCACGTTGATTTGATTATTTTTATCAATTCCTTTGTTTATGCGGTCCTGCTGACTTGTGGAGAATTCAGTGGTTAATTAGAATATCACCAATCTGAATATTTTTTATTTTGTTATCCCTGTTAATGTGCCTATGTACTGTGTATGTATAAATCAGCTTTCAGTGGGAGATAATAAAAATCTTGCCTTATAATATACGTTTCCCTCATGCCCCTATTTGAGTAGATTCGATTTTTTTGTTTGCATATACTTACATTGATTTTAAAACATTTTATTTTCTTTATATATGACGACTGAACAAGAGGGCAAGAACCTTTCCTACTTACCAAATCCATACGATATACATACAACACGATTCCATACATTCCAGTAAATTTATAATAACTTATTTGAGAAAAGCTTGTATGAAGAGAAGAAAAAGGAAACCTACTTAAAAGAACAAGCTATGTCTGAGCTGTGCTGCTACTGTGTACATTTCGATTATCTTTCCTTGAGCACCAAGCGGGAACGTTTTCATAGTTTTCCATAATAATACAGGGACTTAAAGTTAAAATCTTCACACTGGTTGTTCAATCCATAAAATAAATGCAAAGTTGACGATAACTTTTTACACCTAAATTACTGAACATGTATTTCAGTCGCGTCACTGTCATCAAAATATATTTATTTTAAACTGCAGCACATACTTTTTAAAGACGGTTTGGATACCGCCAGGTGCATAAATATTAGAACTTTATTAATGAATTAAGTGATAAAAACGACACCCACAATTTATACTACGCTAACTCGAATTTTAGGCCTATTGTTCTTTTATGTCAACGGGCTTATTATGTGGTCCTCTATATGTAATAATAAAATCGTGAAGAAAAATACATAAATAACAAAGTTGTAAATCTTATAAACGCTAAAGTAAAGGTATTTTCTAAAATCATTCGATTTAAATTACGCTAACTGTAATTATGAGTGCGCGGGGAAAGGTCGCCCCGCTTGTTTATATGAGTGCATAGTATAAATTGCTGGCGTCGAAAAGATATGTTTGATACTTTTAATTAGATGGTTAAGTGCTCTAGCTTGCACTGATTGGTGACTCGGTTTATGCTATGTATCGCTGGAGGGTAGAATAGCCGGTAGAACTGTACACGTGGTCTACAAGACAGCAACCATGAAACTAAAGATACTGTCAAGAGATTGGTCTTTTAGGGTCGGCTATCTCATTCACATTAGGCTGGTTTTTATAACTTTGCCAAGTCTACAAATCTTACAAAAGAGAAATAATTAACCAGTTTAGAGAGAGATGACAATACTATGTATTTGGGACAGGACCTTATAATTTTCAGATTGTATCTTGAACTTAATGATAGCAACGCACTAACATCTATGGCAGGATTATAGATAATGAGCCAGTTATTTCTTATCATTAGGAGAGCTGCCTACTTTTTCTCTATTATGAAAACAATTCATTTTGTGATTGAACTACGTTTAATAACAACTAGATGGAGCAACAATACAAACAGCTTTATTTGCTAATTTAATGAAAAGTGCTAAATATTCAAAGTCTGATCATTATTAACAATTTTCTGTAAATCTATATACAGTGTAAACTTTATTTAGACACTCTTAAGGATTATATTTGAGAATTCTAGACGGACAAAATAGTATTATTATTTTTATATAACTGACTAAAGTCAAATGATTTCTATGTTAAAGGGAATAGGGAATATGCATGTGATTTAGATATGGCACAAAAAATAACGTGTAATCTTTATTACTGAAGAAATATATTTTTACCAATATTCAAGTTTTTGTTAATAAAATTCTTCAAAAGTATTATTTTTGAAATTCCCTCGCAAATTTCTTAAACGCAATGCTATGACGTGACGTCACGGTACCATGTCAACGCCATGTCAATATGTAGTGAAATGTATTAAAGTATGAAGTCATAATTTCACTTCGTTGACGAATTATTGTTCTCACTTCTTAGTGGATGGTGATGTCACAAATAAGTGCGCTAAAATGGCGGTGTTTAAATCATCCGAAAATTATGATAGTTTGGTTATTTTTTTCAGCTTTTGTATTACTATTTTGCAAGTGTTATAATTTTTCAGTTATATAATTACTTGAGTATTGTTTAAAAAAACATGCATATTCCTTATTAGTAACTTGAGCGTCGTTATATAGCTTACACTGTAGTTTTTGAATTTTCAATAATGGATAAAATAAGAAAAATCTTATCAAAGAATTTGTAAGTATATAATATGCGTTTCTTTTTTTACACAATTTTACCTACCCTTTTTGTTCATTTAATGCTTACGAGATTATGGAAATAGACATAAATAATAAATGATTTATTTCACTCCATAAATCTGTAAAAATCGCCTGATTTTCTGCGAACATTCATGGATATCATGCATACAAAAGTATATACCTACGCCATAAAAATAAATGCTTATAATATACATATCTCTACCTTGAACTAATATTTTTATGGGATATGACAGCGAAGAAGGATACAGCTTATCCTAATGGTAAAAACAATCCTGGCCTATAGACACCATAGATGGTGTAGGTGTGCCGCTGTCTTGTGGTCGGACTGTTGGGCATAATGTGCACATTATGCTTACCGAACCCAAGGCAGTAGATCTTAACCCAGACGTGACACTGCATAGTACCCTACCACCGGAGGTTAGTAATGCTTACTTCTTACGAGCTGCCTTGTAGGTAGGCAGATGGTCAATTCTTACACGGGACCACGACCAATACGGAAATAAATTATATACTTATTTACCTTGGTCATCATGCTTGAATTTTGTTTGAACGGATCGACCAATTTTGATTTTTATTTGTGGCCAAATGCGAGTTTTACCATTATCTATAAAAATACGTTTGTCCTATGAGAGCACCTTTATACTTCTATTTTTAGTATCAATTTTCATATCGACAACAGATTTAACTCATCCGTGGAAATTTTAACTGTCACTATCACGGTTCATAAGATACAGACGGATAGGCAGCGGAGTCTTACAATAATAGGGTCTCGCTTTTGCCCTTTGGGTATGGAACCCTAAAAACAAGCAGCAGAACATATTTTTAGAAGGTTATCCGTTTAGCCCGGCTGCGATTTACGCCTAATATATTGAACCGATTCTAATTAAATTTGTTACTGTATGTTGCGTAGAAGATTATAGGCTAGTTTTTAGCCTGTTTCCATGAGAAAACTAAAATCTAAACTATAAGTAATACGCATCCCGATTTTAAGCAGGTAATTAGCATTTTATAACGTAAGATCTGTAAACAAAAATAGTATACAATATTATAACTTGGTATCAGTTTTCTCGATTCCTCCAAGATTCAATAACAATCTAATGAGAATGGAATTGAAAGGGAAAGATACTATCTTAAGAAACGATATGTACCTACATCATATTCTTTTTTAAATCCATACCGCATATAGTAACTAGTCTGATCGAGTGCTGGAGCAACAGTTTAACGGTTCTATGTGCATTATTTTTTTTTAGTTTATGATACAAGGGAGCATGTTAGTTTAACTACCTATTGTAACCGGAAACTTAACAGCAAGTTCAAGTTGTTTAAAATATACAAATCGATTAGCAGCGTCTGTTATCTTGCGTTCGAACCATACACCTCTTTAACTATTAACTGTTAAAATTTAGTTCCCAAAGAATTGTGTTTTGAGGTATAAAAATATAAAATAATAATTAATACCTAAGTAGCCTAACTGTTTCCCTTCTTTGGCTATAATATAGGTAGGTATTAATTGCTATACCGACATCTAATATTAGTGACTCGAGAGTATTTTTTGGTATTGTCTAGTACCTAGTAGGTACCTACCTACTAGTAACTCTGGAGTTGAGTAAAACGCACATAATGTCGTTTAATGTTCGAAAATGTCTATAAAATATAAATTATTTTTTATATTTAATATCTTGCAGTTCGAATTATTTTTTTGTCAAAATATGTGTACAGTACGCGTTAAAATAATCTGTTTAGGTAATTATATTGATTATTGATTTCATAATGTATATGTATGTATTTAATACAAGAAGTATAAAATGTAGGTATAATTATTACAATTTTCATTCACAAGTTCCGTAAGTTGTGTCGTCTACTTTTATTATTTACTACTCTTTGGTCGTCTATCAGGTGTTGATGTTAAAACTTAAAAGTCACATTTGCATGTCGGGGAAAATAATTGAGATTGGCATTGCAAAAAATTACTTTTTTCGGGTAATTTTGTGAGTCATGCTTAAAAGTCTCTCGATATTACTCGGCTATTATTTGTTTTACTAAACTTGCATATTATACATTATTAATCTTCGTAATAGCTTTTTAAATAATTGGTGGATAGGCTTTATCCAATTGAATATGCCAACAAAGTAAATTTTATATAGTTTTCAAAATCTATTAAAAATCAGTGAAATCTCGCCAATACGTAATAATTATTGTAAGTTACATTAGCTATTGTGAACTAGCTGCATTTTTTGAAATATTCGTCAGGAGATGTTTAACCGCGTATTTATTCGTATGTTACGAGATTTTTTTACAAGTCACTGGAAATTTGTAAAGAATTTTTATAAAGTATGAAGCATCGCTATTTTTTTATTGTTGGTGCTTAAATGTGATCCCTATCTACCTACGTAGTCATTGTCTCGGGAAATATAAGAAAAAATCTAGCAACCCCATCTAAATGTCAATTTTTAACTGTGAGCCAGCCGGGCCGGGCGTGGTGCGATTGCGCGAAGATTGTTTGGCTTTGGTTGGATAATTTTGTGTATGAAGTGAGAAGTGGTATTACAGACTGTATAATTTTATTAAAAGAGTAAAGTTATAACTTACAAGTAATATTAATTAATTTATGCTTAATTTTTAAAAGTGAAAAGCTTTTGTTGTATTTGATCAAATAAACAACAACCGAAGCATCCCCATGGGCGTTAACACCAGAAGAATGGAAAGTTTAATATTAAATTGAAAAAAGAAATTATTTACTTTTAATACACATGAATCGAATATTGGTAAGTTGAAGTGAGTCTGAATAGTTTAATTTTAACATATGATTCGTATTGAGACCCCAAAATGTTGCGAACGTTACGTGTTTTAAAAAGTTTGAGTGCTGTAATTTTAAAAGTAGGTTTTATGTTTTTCAGTTAAAAAACAGAAATTGTTAGTAAGTTCTAAATTTAATTTATCACAAACACAATTGATTGATAAAAGTCATTGAAATTTATCGAAATTTCAATGTGAAAAACCAATCCTAGATGTGGATAAAACTTTGATAATCAATTGTTGTTAACTAATTGATATCACTTAAAACTGAGGATCTATCTAATCTCTTGGGGATAATAACTATTTGATTCACATTATGTTGTTTGCCTCTGGATTGTCAATATGATAATTTTTGTAGAAAGTAGTTTAGGGACAGGCCATAATAAGTTAAACTAATGTTGTCTACTCACTGTTTGAAGCCTTATATATTATTAATTAAAATAATTTTCCCCATTTTGTCTGGGTCTTACATGTAGAATAGACCATATACAGCCACTCATGGGTAACCAGTAAATTTGCACATCAGCCCTAACACTCCGTCCATAAAACAGCGCCACAGGCCACCTACAATATGTATGACATCTATAGGCCATGGTTATTGGTTACCATCAGGAGAGCTGTGTTTGCTTGCTGTGTTATCACATAAAAAAGTTCATTATACCTAAACTATTTTCTTATTTCTGGACCCTAACATATGTTTAAAGTTCTCTACATTTACAATTAAATATATTTAAAAGGTTTTAATATCTGTGGATAAATTTTAAGTAAATTACCATTATAAATAATTTTTCTTTCAGGAAGTAAATATCAAAAGACTGAAAAATGAATCTTAAGTTTGTATATATTATAAATGTAGCAACACTACTGCATTTAACCTTTGCTCAAGATTATGCAACACCAACATATAATCCGGATGCAGTAAATCCAACAAACGACTACCTCAACACCAATGACCCAAGATACGACAATCCCTACGATCCTAGTAGAAGATTTCCAAACAGAAATCAGTATGATACAAATAGAAATCAGTATGAAACAAATAGGAATCCATATAGTCCTGACCAGAGATATAATCAATATGACAACCGAAATGATCCATCTTACTCCAACACATATAATTCAGAAAACACCCCAAGACCTCCATGGGATGTTAGCAGAACCTATACGTCATTTAAAACTGCTGAATTAGATCATGAAAGTGTCATTATAAATGAAGCGTAAGTATAAGTATATATTTATTTAAAGTTTTTTTGTCATTAGTGTGAAAAAATCATAACTTCTTCCAAAACTCTTTTGAACTGAACCAGCACTATAAATACGCTGCATCAAACACCTTATTTTAAGCATAGAAGAACCACCAACAAGATAGTAGAATGTAGACTAAGATATTTGTTATGGTACTTTATCAACCTAAGATAGGATTCTTGTCATATTATTTCTTTACATACAAAGCCATTTTACTGAATATCAATAATTTGAATATTAAGCGCTTCTCAAGAAAGCATATACACCTGTGCACACTTCTTTATTCTTCAGCAGAAATTGCTACTGCTGTTTGTCTTTGTGCTGTTAGCTATTTTAATTTTTTGTACAAACTGTTGCATTTGTAGTTACTCAGAAATTGTAAATTTTAACATTTGCCAGACCACATAGCAAAATATTTCTTCGAACAAACATAGTAGGCAGACAACTAAATGAATGAATGTGTACAGGCATTCTCACTTTTTCCTAACCTGACTCTTTGACTCCAGTGAAAAATACTGACATGTGTCCTAAGCTAACTGAGAGGAGGGATGAGACGGTGAGAGAAGCCAAGAACCCCATGTACTTGTGCTCAGTATTTCACAACAAGTGTTTACAGCCAGCATAAATAGTCATATACTAAATATATGTGAATAATTAAATGTTTAATTAAGTTATAAAATACTAAACAAAAATTTGATTATTGTATTATTTTGTTAATTTTAGGACATACTTTATAGTAGCATCCCGAATGGTACGACCAGGTCAGGTTTACAAAATATCAGCCAACATATTAAGAACAAGATTACAAATGACAATACGAGCGTCTATATCTTGTAATGGAGTAGAGATAACAGATGTTATGGCAAAAGTAAAAGAGGGAGTTCCCGAAATATTAAACATGAGGGTAATTTTATTTTTATTTACTTATATACTTAATTCTATATTGCATAGAGAAAAGAAATAGTTTAGTGGATAACTACAAAAAGTATACAGAGATATGATAGATTTATTCAAAGTATACCTAAATTTTAGTAGACAACATTATCTTATACAGGGTGTCCCGTAAATACCACGACAAACTTAAGGCATAGTTAGACAGAGGGATCACCTATCTATTTAAAAAAATGAGGTGTCGAGCATGTATCAGACAAGAAGACCGGCAATTCGAACATGTGCTAACAGTACTAGATTAGTATTTTAGGTGAAATTTAATAAAAAAAGTATGACTTTTCCTTTTCATTTAAAACACCCTATTAATTAAGATAATTGCATTTAACTTATTATTCTGTTAGTAAAGTAATATTACTAAACATTTAAATTCAATAAAATATCA
>DVZL01001676.1:0-17016 GCA_018236625.1 Lasaia peninsularis
TTCTTGAGTAGGCTTTTTGCAGCGGTAACCGATATCCACGCGGGCGAAGCCGCGGGCGTCCGCTAGTATATTATATTTCTTGGCAAAATAACATCTGTTTGCAGTTAGTAGGTCGAGTTCACAAACATACTTTTTTACTATGCGTTGAATCGGATTCAATAAAATTAATTCAGCATGGTTCCGTGTTTTAATCTTACACAACCAAAAAAAATCCCTCGTAATTCTTCTATTTAAAGTATATACATGGTGGTTAGTGCCAACTGGCAGTAAGGCAATGTGTGTTTTTTAGTTATAGAAAACCCGTCTGCTCGATTTTCTTCAAACACTTTTACTTAAAAATAAAAATAAATAAATATCGGCAGCGAATAAGTATCGTCGCCCCATAATCCCAAAAGGTACCCACGATTGGTCAACGATATTGAATCGGATGATATCACCGTAAGTGCACTCAGAAAATGTATTCAAGTTAGAAAAACTCATTGGTACATGGCGGGGTTCGAAACTGGTCTGCCTGCCCTCCGAACTAGAATACAACAATGTCGTTATGGCGGCAGGAATAGGTTGGGTAGTGGATTCCTGCCCGGGCGAGTTGCTGCATAGACCTCTACAACCAGTGATCTTGTTGGAAATGACCCAGTTAATCTATACTCGCCTCTTACGAGCTGCCTGGTAGAGAGGCAGATGAAAATGTTTTTTTCAACATTTACCGTGCCTTCGATTTAATCATAAATTTTACCAAGTGAATGGTGGTAAAAGTTCGAATCACATAATTTTTCGACCGTTAACCAATAAGAGTTGGTAAATCTTGGTTTTACTGGAAAATCTTAGGATTAACTGCAGTTCGTGCTTTTACAGTAACATATACATACAATAAAACTTTAACTGATTGCTGTCTGTGCATGGAAAATTAATTTTAAAAAAAGGAATGAGCGGACTTTACACAAGAGAACCCAATACAATGTTTTATTACTCTGTCTATGTGTTTATTGGTTACTAGCATTGCCCGTGACTCCGTCCGACTTTACCAAGGTTTCTCCAGCAACTAACATCAAACAAAAATATATGTCCTACTACCGTCCTAATATTATAAATACGAAAGTCTATCTGTTACGCTTTCACGCCTAAACCACAAAACCTATTTCGATGAAATTTAGTACAGAGGTAGAGTTGACCTTAGGAAGGACATAGGTTTCTTTTTAACCGACTATATTAAAAAGAGGGTATGTTTTTACGCAAAATATAAGTCGGAAAAATGACTGTCCTTTGAAAGATGTCTATGTTATTAAAATAATTCACGTGGGTGAAGCCGTGGGCGTAAAGTTAGTATAATATACGGGAGAGTTTGTAAATATGGATGGAATGTATACATAGATGTTTGTTACTCTTTCACGAAAAAGCTACTGAACGGGTTTAGATGAAACTTACAGTACTATAGCTTAAAATATGGGAAGAACACATGGGTTTTTTTAACCGACTAAATTAAAAAGAGGGTATGTTTTTATGCAATAAGTAGGTATTATAAGGCGGAAAAAATTTTTCTCTTTCAAAGTTATCTATTTTATTAAAATAGTTCTCGCGCCGTACCTATGATGAACGTGGAGGAAGCTAGGCAATTATGATCATAGATCATGAGAGGATCATGACACTTGGCCCTCGCTACTCCCTGCCTGCGCTTAAGAGACCTGGCGTGAAGATATGTATGATTGTAGATTTTATAGTAAGCATAAAAGAGATTGTGTGTTATCAATACTTGTTCAGTAAAATCAATTGATTCATTAATCAAATAAGTATTTCACAAACAGACACACATTATTCCGTGCCACCCGATTGTGAAACTCGCATCTCGTATCGAATGCGGGCCGAGTACCGACCGAAAGCAGCTGACGGCATACGGGTTGAATTTATATTTAGATTTGCATTTTATAAATTGCAACAAAGCGATGGATCCGTTTGCCTTTTAGCGCACTCTACCGGCAGAACCCTAAAACTAACGGACAGTTCTATCTACGGTAAGAGGAAGTTTTATAGATGCTCCCTGAGGAAGTAATAAATTAGACTGAAAGGCTTTTATACTATATTTTTGTGGAGTAGTCGGTTTAAACTTTGTGTTATTCTGATGTATATAGGCTACATTTAAGCTATGTAACTGTAAACGCGAAAATCCATTTAGTGGTTTTGACGTGAAAGAAAAAAAAACTTGCACACAAACATATAAATCTTCTCATTTATAAAAGGTACTAGGTATAACTTTAAGAATAGGGAAAAAATAAAAATTAAACTTAAAAATTAAAAGAATATAAATCATGCAAATATATGTAGCGTCAGTACCTACCACAGATTAATTAGTACCTAAAGTATAAACTTTGCTTAATAAAGGTTATAATAATATTTTATTTTTAAAGGCTAAATATAATATTTTATTTTTCGATAAAATAAAATATTATATTTAGATCCATTACCATATCATTATAAAACCATGTATAATAATATAATTTATAGGTAATAATCGTGGGTAGGTAGTCACGCCTTCAGCCCCGATAGTCTATAAGTGGTTCGCGCTTCGTACTTATATTCCGGTAGTCTTATGAGTTTTTATACTCAAATATCTTTTCTAAATCCTCTTATGGTGAAGAAAAGCATCGTGAAGAAAACTAGATTCCGTGTATGCGAATTCGACCTAATCCTGTATTAAGCCTGGTTTTCCTTCTGGGTTAGAGGTCAGATCTCATTGCGTTTCCATAGTATGATAAAAAATCCCGATAATATCGAGGTCCGCTACCCAGTCTAGAGGATTTAACAAGGGGCCAGTTTTTACACAGAGCGATTGTCATCTAGGACGTAGAAACTACTGCGTACCCTGTAATGATAATAAGAGAGGCTTTTTTAGTTATTTAACAACCCCCGTTATGATGTTAAACCCCCTCCGTGATCGCCCAATCTCACGTAATATTTTTTTTGATGTGTACTTCAAATGTCAATGCGTTACACTAATTCCTAAAGAACCCTTACCCCTAATGTGTAACGTTATTAATGGGCGTCCCCTAAAGTGTATAGTAAGCGCAAAAAGAAGCTTTTTTAAATATATTTGTATAAGACTGCGAACAAGCACATGGCTCTCCTAATAGTTTTTAACCGTGGCTTTTTGACGCATAGATGTTGTAGGTGCTTCGACAACGTAAGGATTAAGTATTTAGTTGAACGCGATCACAGGGAACAGGGAATTTACTGGTGGTAGAGTACTGTGCAGCAACTAGCCCGGATAGGGATCCGCCACCCTACCTATTCCTGCCGCCATAACAACATTGTCGTGTTTCACTTTGACGGGTAGACTTACAGATCAGGTCTAAAACCTCGGCCACAGGACAGTCACTGTCCTGTGGCCGAGGTTTTAGACCTGCACCTACAACATCTATGGTGTCTATAGGCCGTACCTTACCATCAGCCATCAGAACAGCCGTGTGCTTGTTCGCTGTCTTATCCCATTTAAAAAGATGTTGGTTAAAATTGAAAATGTTGTGTTGAATAGTCCATTTATTTATAAAGAAGGACCCCACTATAAGGCTATGTAACACCACACTAATACTAATAGGAGTGGAACAGCAATAAAAGTTGTTACAAAAACAGTTGAAACACTTTGGGTGCTTTCCTTGTGTGCGCCGCGTAAAAGGTGAAAATTACGTTGAGGTGTGTACGGCCTATGACCTATGTAATCTCTATAATATGAATCAATCACGTGTTTTATTAAAGACAGTCTTACGTAGAGTATACGGTTACTCTTAGTACTTAGAATATACTTTTGCTTAACTCATATCCCAACACCACCTGTATTTTTTTATGACATTGGAAGGCAAACAAGCAGACGGATTTCCTAATTGTAAGAAATACACGTCGCCTATGGACACCAAAGGTGGAAATGGTGCTTTGCCAACCTGAGGCTGGGATGGTAAGCCACTTGCTTGAGAAAGTTACTGGCTACCCTAACCTTCAAACCAGAACACGACAATTGCGAGCACTGGCGCTATTGTGGCAGGAATAGGTAAGGCGGTGTTACCAATCTGGGCGAGTCGTTGCGTTGCAAGACTACCACCTGGTCACCAGTATATGGCGACTCTGCCGACGGGCTTGCTATAAACATGTATTACAAAACTGCTTTTTAAAAGTTTAAAAACAGTCCGCGACGGCATATCTCTAGTTTTTAAGGTAGATTCAACACAACCTTTTCTTAAAATAGTTATAAAATAATAAATTATTTGCAAAGGCGTAATTAACAATATAATATGAATGCTTAACCAAATAAATAAGTTATTTATCACAGATACATAATATTGTATTTTAGGGTTAAAACGAGACTCGTTCAATAAGTATGCGACACCATTATCGGGCTGTCTGTCTGTCACCAGTCCGTATTTCTTGAACCGTGTTAGTCTACCCTCGAACCGCAACACAACAAGACGAGCACCAACTTTATAGTGGCAATAAAAGGCACGCTATCCCATATCAAAGATTATTATTAAATTCAAAAAGTAAAATTAAACAGACAAAACTACCTGAGAATTAGGTAGAAAAATATAAAGTAAAAGTGACTTTATTTACCTGCTAATAAAGTCCAAATTTTCGTGACTACAAAATGACTAACATTGGGAATGATAGAGGTATCCCATCATAAACATAAATGTTAAACATTGCCAAGTTCAATATCAAGAATATGCGTCTGTACCGACTTTCCCGACAAAAGAATTAAAAAATCTATGTAGGTATAAAGTTTTGTGTTAAAAAATCTCCTAAAATTTTAATGACAAGTCATTCAACATGAAGATTAAATTTGCTACAAACTATAGTTAATAAATAAATATCATCACATACATCGTCCAAGGAGTAGGCAGATATTTGAGTATAAGTACATATACTTATGTACCGATTATACGATGATGTTAGATCCCATGGTTGATATGACAAGTGCGTCGCAATATCGGGCACAAATAAAATCTTGGGTGACGTTACGTTTTTTAGATTAACCTAAAAAAATGACAGAAAAGTTGCTCAATCGAATCGAACCCGGGACTTCGGGTGTTAAAGTTGGACACAATCTACGCTCGACTACACAGGAGATAAAAAGTTATTTAACAATTTTGAATTATTTTATTGGTAATTTTTTGTATTGATTTTATTAAAATTATTATTTTATTAAAAATTTTATTTGTGCATCTAGAAAACGTATATCACATTGTTTTAATAATTTCGGATAGGTCTTATAAAATAAATCAATTTAAAGGCAATCGGACTTAAAATCAGGTAATACTTTTACTTGTTTTTTTCTATTCCCATAAAAAAACAAACAATTGATTTAAATCGGCAGTATTAATAATATCACTAGTTTTAATTTGTCATAAAAACTTAAAACCTATATATAAACATTAATTAGAATAACATAAACGTTTTAAATAATGCAAATATTACAAAAGAATTAGTTTTATAACTTTAAAATACCAAGATAATGTTAGGCAGAATAAGCGAACATTTTTGCCCGCACATGATAGAAATCCCGTCACTGACATAAAAAATGAAACGCGTATTCAACCCTCCTCGCTTCGGTCCCTTCGTACTTTTTGTGAGCGAACCCTTGGATGTTAGTTTAGTTCTTTTAGGACCCGTTTTTGTGTCGTTACATTTTTGCCTGCTGCCTACCGATCGAACTGCGCCCTAAAATGAAACAGTTTATTTTACTGTTTCCACTATTTACTCAAATTAAATTATATTTTTGAAAATATTTTTTTATTTATTGGAGCCATTTTTGTTAACGCACAGGTTTAAATTTTAATAGTGCAAATCAGGTTTTCTATGAATAAGTACATGTTAAGTTTTTTATTTGCGTGCAATAATATTTTAAACTATCAAACGAATTATACTTTTATATAAAAAAACGATTTCCCGTTAAAGGCTATGCAGTTTTTGATAAATCATTTCTATTTTTCATAGCTTTTTCTCGTACCTAGTGGTAGTTATCGTTTTTATGTTTGTATGAACATTATATATTTTCTACTAGCTATTTTTATTTAAAATTTTGATTCAGTTTTTTTTCATACAATAGAAACATAGTTGTATATCTTTTTGAATGTATGTTGTAGTATGAATAAGACGCAGTGTGGAAATCGCATTAAACTCAATATGTCCAAGAAATACAACTTTTTTTATGGGGCTGTTTCTGACTTAAAACATTAATTAAAGCTATAAATGTTGCAACATGACGGTATAAAAGATCCTATTTTCTTAAAATAAGTGTTCGTCTTAAAAGTTTTTATGGCAAGTTTTAAAAGCTTGCGTACAAAATAACGTAGGTACTCCCAGACAATTACGTTAACGGGAGACCAGCTTTAGTCTTCAAATTAAAAAAAATGTTCTGCTTACTTCTTAAAAGAGTATTTAAACTATTATCAAAATTTTTATAACAAAGCTGGAGATATTTTATGGAGTACCTAAACAGATTATTATCTGATGTGAGGATAGGTATGCTAGAAACATTGAATAATTTTCATTAAAAAAAATCCTGAAATAGTTCAGAACTGGTGGGAATGGTGGAATTCAAAATATGTAATAAGATCATATTGACGAAGCCGGGAATAAAATCTTTTAACACATAGGTATGTAAATTACAAAAACATATCCAATGCGAATGTGATGTGGCTACTTGGGGAGACCTAGGTTGACTTTCCACGACCAAATAGCTCGATTATTATCCGAGGGTAAAACCGACGGATTTGTATAAAAAGAATTATGAATTTGGAGGAAGTTACGCAAGTATGTAAAGGGATCGTGACATTTGGCACACGATACTCTCTGCTCACCTTGCAAAGAACGTGGCGTGAAGATATGTATGTTCAAATTACTACTACAGTTATCAGAACAATATATTCCCTTGGAAAACAATATGCATTGTCAATTTATGTTTTAAAAATACATTGTCTAACTGTACCCAATACGCTTTACCCAACATTTATGTAGCAAAAACTGTTGGTTCTCCGGGCAATAATAACCATAGATTATACACAAATAATGGCACTATTGTCATTCATTATTCTGCCGTTCCCGCCTAAAATTACGGTTTATTTTAGCTTTTTTTCTTAGAACAATTTAGTGCCAAAAACTTTTGACAATTTTAAATTATTTAAATGTTTCTCATAAGTAATAGATATAGGTATGTAGTTGTTCTACGTAGGGATGGACTGGAAGTGTTTTAAAATAATAATGTAAATGTACGTTTTGTATATTACTAATAATTTTATTATTAGTAGTAGTAGTAAGTTTATTATTATTACTAGAAAGATGTTTTAAATATAACTCAAAAAAAATAGGACTTTAGCACTCATAGTACTAATTTCTATCAAAAATATAGGCTAATGACTTTTAGGCGCCGTGTCAGTTCGAGAGAAACCCCAGAAAACAAATTTATTAATTGAATAGAGGTGCTTATTGCACTTAAGAAGAGGTATTTGCTGTAAAAGATAGGCATGTACGTATGTAGTTCTTCTTCGTAGTTTTCTTTGTAGTTAATCGCCTCTGTGGTGTAACGGTAAGGCTGTCGCCTGTTAGCACAGTTAGCCGCGAAGGGTCCCGGGTTCTATTCCCAGGTCGGGCCACTTTTCTTAAATGTTTTTTAGATTATTCTGAGTAAACATTACATTACCCAGGATTGGAATGTGCCCGGAGTGACGATAGGCGCACTATCACATCATGAACCCTAATACCATGGCTAATCGTAGGTGTTCTAATATATCTACTGGTCTTACGAGTCGTGGATATACTAGCACACATATCCCATATTATATCAAATGACATAGGTGTCGGCTATCTAATTACATATAGCATATTTGACAAGGGCACCACTCTTCACTTCTACCATCTGATCTCTGCAACCCAAGGAAAAAGACAATGCCGAATTCTTGATTTGGTCAAATTACATGAATCCGGCTTTTCTCACGGTGTTTTCCATCAACGTAAGAGCACACAGAAAACTTTAAAAAAAACCATTGGCACATGGCGGGGTTCGAACCTGAACTACCGGATTGGAAGTCTGAAGCTGGATTTAATAGTGTAGAAGGATATTGTTATTCTATTCATCTTCGACGAAAGAACTTTTTCGACGACTTTAAAGAACGAATATCGTAAATCGTAATTAACTACAAAGGTGGATGTAACTGCCTAGGATGTTTATCTAAAGCAGTTTGATCGGCTATTATTATCTATGTTTTTATTCTGTGGCAGCTGAATTGCTACCATGAAGCTAAAGGTCTCACTGGAGATTATACTAATGACTTGTCCTTAATATATACATCTATCTCATTCTAATAGGGTTATCTAACTCTCATGAGCCGCTTTGTTTAGTCTTCTCTACAAAATTCATTGAGAGATTGGTCGGTTTAGAATGTGTTAGCAATACTACGTAGTGGAGACAGTTCTTTGTTAGGAGTGTAATCTCCAGATTAATACAGACATAATGTGGTTGTGGAAAGTAATAATTGAATACTAGCCTTTTCTCACGGCTTTGTACTAATTATACTAACAAACAGACAAACAGCATAAGTAAAACACTTCGTGGTATTGTCTTTTACAAGGATACGTACGAAACAAATTTTCATAGCCGATTCCAACCTTTTTTCGCAATAAAAAGTATTATCTATCGTAAGGTCAACTCTATATCTATACTAATTAATAAAAATGTCTTTAAAATCTGTTAAGTGGTAGTTAGTTTAAACTTTGTTCTTAATTAAGTGCAAATAGTGTAACATCTCCCTACTAATGTTATAAATGAGAAAGTAACTCTGTTTATCTATCTCTATGTCTAATACGTTTTCACGCTTAAACCAATGAACCGATTTTGATGAAATTTGGTACAGAGATGGAGTTGACCGTAAGGAATAATATAAGCTACTTTTTATCCAACTATATTAAAATTAATAGGGTATGTTTTTATGCAAGATGTCTGTGTAATTAAAATAATTCACGCGGGTCAATCCGCGTGTGGTAAACTAGTTAAAAATATGAAAGACCCATTCGTTAGATTGTCACAAAGAACTGTGAAGATTTTAATACAATTTAGCAAGCAATACAGCATAACATGAGAAATCATCGTTGGCCGAGTGGCTAGCGTATACGCCTACCCGCATCGAATAATCGCGAGGCTTGGGTTCGATTCCCGACGGGGACATAGATGTTTGTATTTCCGGGTCTGGGTGTTTATTAAATTTGTTCTTGGATCTATTTAAGTATTTCTATGTATTAGTATCGTTGTCTTACACCCATAACACAAGCATTTAATTGCCTTACTTTGGGGTTGGGTCAATTTGTGTAATTTGTAAAAATAAATTAAAAAATAAATTCAACTGCTGTACCTATCATAAAAAAATACTGCGTGTTTTATTTATACAAATATAAATAAAATTGGAGTGTCTGTATGTAATATTAAAATAACAGCTTTTTACTAAATGTATATTTACAAGGTAGCATATACCTAGGTAACAAAATAATATTTTTAAGTAGGTAGGTAGGTAAATTTTTTGTCTTTCTGTTTGTACCCGCTAATCTCTGAAACTGCTAGACTGATTTTGATAGTATTTTCATTGGCAGACATTTGATGTAATAAGTAGCTTAGGCTACTTTTATTTAGTTAAATACAAACGCGGACAAAGTTGCGGGCACAGCTATTTTTATATAACACCCAAAATTTGGCTAATAGGTAGGTACTTAATCAGGTATTAACTATTCATAGAAAGCGGGAATTGTAATGAACCCCATGAATGGACTTTTAGAAAGACTAGAATATAATTAAAATAAAGGTTTTTTTGTCATATAAGTACTTACTTGTAATTATTTGGTTATATGTAGAATTTAGATAGGTAAGTTCTTAACTCTCTAATTAAGGAAAATAATCTCAATATGAACATAAAAACCAACTGATATAATATGAAAATACTTGAATGACAATTAGAAACAAAAGTCGTATCGCCAGAAACTAATAACTGTGAAATGTAGGCAGTATATATACAATGGTAATGATAATGAATGAAATTTAAAAAGATTAAGAGGGAGCATAGCACGTGGCAATCTATCCAAACAACAAAGCCGATTGGTGTGACGTTCCACCCCGGTGATATGTACGTCGTATTACCTAAATGCCTTATGTACACCGCTAGTTACTACTTCATGACTACTCCGAGCTCAGTGTGTACTGCATTGCAACGGAAAATATGCGTGTTTACCAAAGTCGTTTCGGTAGAACGGTGCCGTGTATTGCGTCACGTTTAAGGAAATTGATAGTGTCGAGGTCGACGTGACTAACATAATTGTTAACATTTGTGTTTTTACAGTGCTAAATTTTATTAATATTAACAATATATTAGTGGAATTGTGATTAATATCAATATGGATTTCATTTTGTCTGACCCCGACTTTCTCAATAGAAGTCATACAGTACGACGCCACGACTTAAAATGTGCCCGATATAACCTTGCTATGTTATGTGAGTATATTTTTTATTACAAACGTTCTCCGATCTACATTCACATAAAATGCTAGCCATACGTTGCTTTTATTTGCTTATAAGCAATTATTAATAATTAACAAGCGAAAATATTTGATTGTGACGGTTTAAAGAATAGAAATCTTAACAAATTATTTGTAGTAATAATATTGAACGTCACAGCGAAACTTAATTCAACAAGATGGCGGCGAGTGGGGAGAGGGCGCCCAGTTGGCCAGGTGCTGCCGCCGCGTCGAGTTCGGCGCTATAGCTAACTAAATAGGTACGCAGAACAGTGTTGTACATTTAGAACGTTCACAATGGCTACCGCGAAAGACACGTCTACTTTCTTTCTGGAGGCAGATGCACAACAATTTGATAGTGTTTTAAAGTTATACCCACAAGCGATCAAACTAAAAGCTGAAAGGAAAACAAAGAAACCCGAAGAGCTAATAAAATTGGACAACTGGTAAGTACGAACGTCTTTCTGAGGAGAAAATGCGGCCGTGGCGTGTCAATGAACTTGTATTGTGTGTGTATCCGTGCAAACTGATTTGATAGCTACCTCCCTCGCGGACTGCATCTCTAGTCCGCGGACGGCTCATTAAAATCACTGCGTCACGTGGGATCGATGTCAAATTGACACTATCGTTTTTCCTAAAGCCAGTGCGGGGGAAAATATCACCGCGCTTAGGCGTTATAAAATGGTGGCTGTCCTTACGTATCATCGTTCGTAAAATGCATATTTTATTACTCGTTTCCAACGCTCGTTCGCCAATTCCATAGATTCCTTGACTAAATAACACGCCTTATATTGTACATAACATGTTTTTATATTTCGTACTACTTGGCCAAATGGAATGCTTTGTTGAATACTACTCACATCCGTTCAAAATGGTGACTTGCTATTTTGTCATCGCAATAATTTTGTTTTTTTACTTAATTACCAAATTAATAATAGTCAATTAATCGTATAAATGTTATGCATGATAGAATTATGTCATATTTTTAATTACTTAATAAATAATTGATTTGATAGGTATTTTAAAAATCATAAAAAGAAAGCTATTAATTTCTATCCTCTAAAGCTAAAACTCCTATGTTTCTATTTTAATTTTAATTTCAATTGTTACTATTGAGCTACAAACCTATATAATTTACCTATATTATTATTTATTTTTATCGTGACAAACTAAATATCAAAAGTTTAAAAAGCTAAAAATTAATACAATGTTGGAGTGAACAACATTTTTTTATAAAATAAAATTTTAACAATTACACCAAACATTAAAAATAAGCATAGATTTTAACAATGATAACTTTTACCGTGGCTTCGATAAATTGTTAAAAAAAAGAACGGGACATTTTTATTGCTGTTGTTAGGTATGTCAAACTGACTAAACTAAATTTAGTTTTATTGATATTAAACCCTTTTAATATTTTTACCTGTACAAGAAGTGAAAAATGGGTTGAATTAAAATGGTTACAATTGGCTTTTGTGTCATACATAAAACTGACTTAAATAAATTTAAATTAGTTTTAATGCTATTAAATATGGAGACTTAAGTACTTAAAATAAAACATTGGAGAGACTAATTTCAAAATAATTAAATTTTATTTTAGTCAATTAACTGGTTTAGTTTACGCCAAAGTCAAAATTAAATACGTATTACTAAATTTCAAATTACAATTCCCTTGTAGGAGTCATAAAAAATATTTAGGCATATGTATTAGGTACTTTCAAACAGCCATCACATCATTTTAACAATTTAGAGTCCGTAATGAAGAAATAAATGCATTATTAAGTAATGAATAGGTGATTTGTGATACATCACCAACATTTAACACAAACGTTTTGATAATGACATTTCCTTTTAGAATTTTGCACAATTACCTACTTAGATTTTTTAAATTAAAAATACGTTTTGGATGTAAAAATGAAAATGTACCTATTTCCAAGACGACTCAGATAAGTCCAAGAGGATAAAAAAAATATTATACCTAAAGTACCTAATTTAATTTTCTAATTGCATACTCAAATTCTACACCAAAACAGTTTTTGTAGTTAAAGAATTATAATAGTTACCTATTAGTAAAATCAGTTATTTACTGCTGAAACTTACCTCAAAATTGGTTAGAAGGTCCAAAGATTTGCAGGAATAATAAAAAGTGGTCCCTTAAAAGTAATATATTACTTTAAAGGCTATAAAGTCCCTTTTAAAGTGATTTCATTTTCGCAGTCAAAATTGTCTCAATAGAAATCTTCGTTTAAGACATTTTTAACTTTAAGATATCTAAACATATAAGTTTTTATATCCCATTTAAACTTAACACCCATCAGCGTCTCATATACCTATAGCACAGTTTTTTATTAACTTATCATCTCGTTAACGTAGGTAATATTTTAGCAAATAAAAAAATAATAATTTATAGGTATGACGTATTTTTAATGACGTTCCATTTTAATTCGTTATTCAAAATACGTCAATAAATTAAGTTCAATTTTAATCAATTTTATATTCACTTATCACTTAAATAATTTAAGTAGAATGTTTATTTTAGGATAAAAACATTTTTTGATTAGTTTTCCAACAGTTTTGTGAAATTACTTCAATAACTATCGTACCTACTATTTTTTTAAAAAAACTTATAATCATTTCGAAACGTAAAATGGTGTTCTAATTAAAAAAAATATTTTCCTTCTTCCATACGTTGATTTGAAAATGAATTAAAAATATACTAGGTAGATTGATTTGGCAGATATTTTTTTGAACCAAATTTCGCAGCAAATAATTAAAACATTTAGACGTTAACATATAACAAACGAAAAAGAAATTCTTTATATTTGAAATTTACATTTTTTAGGATTTATGTATGTATTTAAACAAAAAACATTTCAGGTATCAAAATGAACTGCCAAAGAAAATAAAATCAAGAGGAAAGGACGCACACATGATACACGAGGAGTTAGTACAACTCATGAAATGGAAACAAGCGGTGAGTGCAACGTTTTGTAATAACTAAAATACCTGCCAAGTGCAAGTTGGACACACGAACGAATAGTTCTACTATTACTATAAAACTACGAAAATCACTGTCGTATGGGGCCCTCTTTTCATGATGATACCTACTAACTTTACACAGAAATACATAGTTTGTGACAATTTCAACTATCTACCTATCACAGTTCATGAGATACAAACTGGGGACAGACAGACAGTGGAGTTTTAGTAATACCCTATTAATAAAACTTTAGCCGGTTTTACCTTTTGTTCACGGAACCCTAATAAAAAGGGAATAAAATAAGTTATTACTAATTTTTACACATGGCTCTTTTATCTGAATATATAATTTTTTATTTGACCGCCTCATTGGTCGAGGAGTTAACGTAAACGCTGACGCTGTGGCGTAAGGCGTCATCGACCAGCCCAAAGGCTCGGGTTCGATTTCCGACGGGAGCAGGAATTGGTGTGTTGATGGATTTCTGGGTTTGGGTGTTTACTTAATTTATTCTGGTATTTATTCAAGTACATATTTCTACGTATTAATATCGTTGACACAAGTTAACACAAGCGTATATATTTTTCACTTTGGTCTTAGATCCGTTTATGTAATTTGTACACGGACAATTCTTTATTTGATTTATTTTCAATTGCTTTCAAACATTTCAATCAATTTCAATCGCTTGCCTTCATAATTTTAGTGCTTGACATATTTCGATCAGAACAAGTTAGTCGATAGCATCACAGCCTTGTTAGATATATTTAAGGTCGTATGTTACTATGTGAAAAGCGTATAATTATAATATGTACCATAAAACCCATTTTTATTTCATAGCTGTCAAATTTTCATTATTCAATTCCATCAAATAATTCTTTGCCACATGTAGTACGTAAATAGCTAAAAACGCAAAGAAAATACATAATATATAGAATAAAATATAAAAAAATCAATTATGTCGTTAAAAGTGAATACACTGAAATTTTATTCAGAGTCAATGACAAAACTTGATTTAAAGACGTAATAAATTAGCGTTTTGTTGCTTTGAATTAAAAAGGAATATATAATAATATGTATTTACAGGTAAAATATAAAAACGAAATTTTGAGACGAAATTAATTTATATAATATTGTTTTTTTTTTAATAGTTTTTATTAGAAATAACTCTTCGAGTATGAAATTAATAAATAAAATATATTAAATCACATAACTTCACAGATAGTTTAAATTATTAAATTTAAATGCGTAAATCGTATCTAGTAAGATTATTCAGAACACAGAAGTCATGCGTTTATCTGTGAGAGATAACGATAACACGCTCTCATATTGTTTGGTTTCCATAGCAACGCATCTGTTGCACTGAATGTTCTAAATAATCTAGCCGACGAAAAACTTTAAATGTTACGCCTAATACCGTAAGGTCTCAAATAGAATACCCACCTTTCTACGCCGCATTAGTATTGGCGGGCAGCACGTGTGGATATGTCCTTAGTTCAAGGAAAACGAGTTCAACATTTCATGGAAGTGTTAACATTTTGGCTTGACAACTCAAGGTGTACAAAATGCTCACTTTACGAACTGTTCTTTGTCTGATAATATATCTCTATGGGTATACGAAATTGACAAGCTTTTAAATTTCGAATTATCCCATTTAATTTTTATTCGAAATTTAAAAAGTAACACCCATAAGACAAACATTATAATATGCTTACTTTGAGATTAGATCAATTTGTGTAATTCGTCCAGAGATATTTATTTTTATTTATTTATGATAGTGTCATATTTGATTCACTGTTCATATATTCTCAATCTTTTTAAAAATGTAGATGTTTTATCTACACCTATTAAAAGAATCATAAAATCAAAATTTGTGAAATAATTAATTGCATCGTGCGTCATATACAGCACAAAACATGTAATAACGGTGAATGGTGGCGGTAAAATCATAAAACAAAAGATTACATTCGCAAGTTATTTATTGCGCTTATTTTTCATATTTTATAGAATCTAGGTTACCTTATTACCATGTAATATGTAAATGATTAACAATGTTACAAGTATTTACGTTGTTAGTCATACAACACTGTTCTACCTACGTTAATGTTTTACTCTGATTTCTTCTTCTAGCCTTACCCCGTTTGATATCAGAGTAGCGACCCGAACCGGCTTCGCACGGGTGGACATTTATTTTTTAAGCTCTCTGAAAAAGCTAATAATTTTAATTACTTTTATTCTATGGAAAAGTGGTTATAATGGCTAAAATGTTTGGTTTATACTATCGCGGACTTTTTTGTAAGCATTATTGAGTTCTACAACTTATCTAGAGAAGTCAACCATACATCTCTAACCATTTAGGAAGCGTTCGCGAGAATTTTTTCGTCGATTTACTCCACAATTTTCACTACCACAAAAAATCCTATCTATTTTCCAGGATAAAATATAGCCTATACGGATTCGGAAGAATCCCTCTAAGTAATTAGTAGTAGTTTTTGAGCCTATTCAATACAAACATACAAGAATACAAATCCTCTTTATAATATTAGTATAGATTAACTGTGCTTGCAACTTTGTCCACGTTTTTATTTAAATATATTATTATTTAATACATTTTTGAAATAAAAGTAGCTTAAGCCATTCCTTATTATATCAGCGGTCTGACAGTGAAAATCCCATCAAATCGGCCCAGCCGTTTCAGAGATTTGTTGGTACAAACAAACAGAGAGATAAAAATTCTAAAAGATATTATTTCGGTATATGTACTCTTGTAAACATACGTATGCATTTAGTAAAAGGCGGTTTAAGGTTACATACAGACACTCCAATTTTATTTATACACTCATATGACCTCTGTAACCTAGAAGGGAAACCAGACCCAATCGTAGATTGGCGAAATGTATATAAATGGGCGAAATCGAATACATTATTACAAAAAAACAGAAAACCCATTAATGAGATTCAACTGTACGTCTGTCTGTTTGTCTGCATCTCATGAACCGTGATAGCTAGAAATTTGGAATAACAACATATACAAACAACATAACAACAATACACCAAATGTGATTCTTCTGTCGTTTTTACAGATATTGGTACGAAACCCTTCGTACGCAAGTACGACTCGTACTTTTATTTTTATCACTGCATATTTAAAAAAAAAGTCCCCCGCCGCGTATGTCTGTCTGTCTGTTCGCAAACTCGAAAAGTATTGGACGAATTTTCATACAATTTTCAACAACAGGAAGAGTGGTCCCTAGGGAAGTTTTTAGGTTTTTTGGCTAACTGAGCTAATATGCTTAAATATGTCGAAAAAAAATTAAGGCGAAAGCTCCCCTTTCCTCGAAAACGCCTCCAAAACCTTTTCAGATATAAGTTAGGTATAATATAACAATATACGGTATGATTGTACCTCTTTAATAGATCTAGTTAAAATATAAATTGTTAAAAAATTAAAGAATGTAAGAAGATCTGTACACTGTATTTGAAGCAATTAGCTTAATTTAGATTAT
>DVZL01001677.1:0-17011 GCA_018236625.1 Lasaia peninsularis
GCTTGTTTGCCTTCTATTATCATAAAAAAAAACTTTTTTATTTGCTTACCGCTAAATGATTGCTGAACTGTAGCACTGCTGTTTTGGTCGCTCCATACATAGGTAAATGAGCTGCTGGCTTCAGAGCGAGCAACGATGACATGTTGACGAGCACACCACCGCTGCCACCATTATCCACAGACATTATCTCTAAAGCCCTTAGAGTACTGGTAACAGTTGCTGTCTGAACAAATGAACTTTTAGGATTTATTATACTAACCGTTGCCCGCGGCTGCACTAACATTATTTTTATGATAATCTAAAAATGATTTAAGAAATGTTGCCCGCCGGGAATTGAACCCGGAACAACAAGCGATAGCCGTAACGTTACATCACAGAGACGAACGCTTAATTGTACTTTAAGAAATGAGAATCTTAGGGGAGTACTTAATGTGTTTCCAAGATCTTAGCTGATAAGTACCAAAAGTATCGTAAATGACTCCAAGAAAGTGACGCAATACCTCAGAGACCACGATATTGAAGTTTAACAAATAAGACGTGTAATAACAATAGATGCTTGCATGTTGCAATAATTCTCGAGATATCTAATTCGAATAATATTTTGAACCAAATTAGACAATGATGATGATTTCTATGCACATTAACTAAACATATTTTAGGTACTTACTTCCTATATTTTTCCTATGAAAAAAACACAGCACGACGATAACGACAATTATAAAGGACATGTTTCTTCTATAGTACCCTTTATATAGTTATTAAATTCTATTTTTAGTATTTATTATTTTAGCAGCAACAGAAATACATTATCTGTGAACATTTCAATTGTCAAGCTAACGCGGTTTATGAGATATAGCCTAGTAACGGACAAACAGACGGTTAAGTTGCGGTATACAATAATTTCAACATTTACGATGAAGAATAACGAAAATAATTTTTCTTCTGATTTAATATTTTTTTAAGAATGTCCTAGTTTTAGGAACCTACCTACTTCAATATTTTTTCTAGATGATATTCAATGTTTATTGTATAACATCTCCCTACATTATATTGTCTATTTTTTTTTGTAAATTCTTCCCATTGAGGGAAAGGCAAGGGAACTTTGTCCATACAGCCTAGTCTTAGGTATTTTATTTTTTCAACAATTATGGTATATCCATGAAAGATGAGGGTGATGAGATGATTCCATGGAAAATGAGATGACGTACTTCTTGTAAAGCTGTGGGAACTTACCAAAAATTTTGTGGAATTTTGGTGGGAACACGAAACGACACTTTTCACTGCCTGATATCATATATATTTACTAATGCAATTTATTAAAAGTTTTATAATAAAAATCCCACCATTTTTAACAAATAAAACACCATTAAAACACAATTTTTGAAAAATCATATCTCACAGTGATCCGCTTCATTCCGCGTTCCCGCCAAAACTCCTTATATTGTCTATATATTTTGTCATAAACACTTGACATCTGAAACAAGAATGTTTCAAAGGATTAAACTTCTTTTTCAAAAAAATTCTTGTAGCTTTCAAGTAAATCAAGTTTAATCCTTTGAGATAAAATTTCTCTTGTTCTTTCATCTGTAAATCGAAAAGCTTACTCAAATAACTGAAAAGTAGAGGAGGAAAAGGAATAACAAAGTGATTTGGCTGGATAATAATAGATCTGTTTTAAGCAATAGCTACACATTATACTTATACATCCTCCTCGTATGTCGTAGTGATCACCACGGGACTGCTGGCAAAATTAAGTAACAAAAAATATCTTTGATATGCAAAAAATCAATTATTTGTTAGAGTTATAACAAGCAACCTAATCCACAAATACTTCTCGCTAACAAAATTGAGGGAATAAAATATATTTTATTTATTGCTTAGATACTTTTTAAATTTATTTTTTTAAAACAAATATGAACAAAAGTACACAAAATGTGAGCTTATCTTCAAATGTTCTAAACGTTTTAACTAAATGTCAAATTTAATCTTAATTTTGGTTTAGAGTTACATTTAAGCCGCTAGAGACAACTATACTATCTGACACAAGAAGGTATAAATTATGTAAACAAACGTTCAGAAGTTTCAACATTTGGGTCAAAGGAAAAAAGTATTTATTTTTTAAATATTTAATAAATTATTAGTTAAAGGAATTGCTGCACGCATTCGTAGAAAAATATGAATAGAAATAGAAATAATAATGATATTATTATTATTCTTCCATTCCATTATACGTAAATACCCAATAACAAATAACAAAAACGATAAAATTAAGGCAACAATTAACAAAACTAAAAACAGTAACAAAATGATAACGAAAAAATAACAAAATTAATAATAACAACAAAATCCGCGATTTTAATAAAGCAATGAAACATATTCGCGCGTATTCAAAACTCGAATTTTTTGAATACGAAATTTCAAAATAGCGAACCGAAATTTTGTATTCCCTGAGATCGACGCGTCCCCGTACCACGAAGCACAAACGATACTTGTCCAATAATTATTTTCATATAACCCGTATATATTTTAACTTCTATTGAATATGGTCAGTTCATTAATGTCACGCAGTAAAAATATTTACTTGGTAAAAGAAGTTTGTTTTACAAAAATTATAGCTTCTCGTGACGGGAAGTATAGATATCAAGTTTCACAAGATACAACCTGGTGATAGAAACACTAATTATTATTAGGAAATTTAGATAAGGGAACTTTAGGTGACTTGTTTAATATTTTGAAGTACTGACATATTTTCTATACGATTTTCGGTGTTAAGGAATAATTATTAAGTATCTAAAGTATTAAGTTTTTTACCATGACCAATAATAGTCTAATAGATAAGTTAAGCATACTACATTAATTAATTAGTCTACATCTTAAACGGCTTTGAAATAATCGCCTGCAGTTTATTACAAAATAAATAAATAAATATCGTCCCTTCCATATCCCCAAAAGGGCAGACAGAGGTAAATACTTATGCACCCATGATTAGCTGACGATATTAGGTCCAGTAATGCACATCACATCAGCTGGCAAGTTCGTCGCCATATTGGACACAAAGCCAATTTTTTTTTAATTAGGTAGGTATATAAGTTTTTCACGATTTATAATATAACATTACAAAAGAGTTTGTTTATTTTTATACTTTTTTTTCTTAATACTCGTTCGAATAAAATTACTCTTTTTTTAAATTAAAAGTCACAAAGAGATCTCAAAGTTTCAAACATTTTCTTTTCAAATTAATTATAACTTGGATTGGTAAGTTTGAAGGTTCCGTAGCAAAGAGAAGAAATAAAACATTCATCCTTACTAATCCTTACTAATATTATTAACGCGAAAGTAACTCTGTCTGTCTGTATGTTACGCTTTCACGCCTAAACCACTGAACCGATTTTGATGAAATTTTGTGCAGAGACAAAGTAGACCTTGAGGAAGGACTAGGAGAAACTCACAGAATATTGTACTAAGTATAATAATAAAATATTAACAATTATACAGTAGTACACTGTATAATTGTGTACAGTTTTTTTTATTTGATAACAGGCAGGCGTTATGACCGCCATCTCACCTGATGTTAAGTGACGATGCGACCGAAGATGGAACATGCCTACCTAGATATAGCCTATTCACTCTGGTCTTAATGCGAACGACTAAGGAATGGGATTTGCTACCTGTGTGTGTGTTCCTGGATCAATATAACCTTAGCCAGGTTGTTAAATCCCATTCCTTAGTCGTTCGCATTAAGGAAAACGAATCAAACTTACAAACAAACAACTACAAGCAAACTTAAATAAAATATAAATCTATACCAATAAATAAAATTAGAGCGTCTGTATGTAATATTAAAATAACCGCTTTCTATGAAGTGCATATTATGTATATTTACAAGGTATAATATATACCAAAACAACATTTTTTAGAATTTTTGTCTGTCTGTTTGTTTGTACTCATTAATATCTGAAACGGCTGGACCAATTTTGATAGGACTTTCACTGGTAGACAGCTAATTCAATAAGGAACGACTTAGGCTACTTTTATCATAGAATTTTGTTTTAGAAATGTGTACAATAAAACAATTAAATAAAAACGCGGTCGAAATCGCGGACACAGCTAGTAGTAAATAAGTATAGTAACAATATAAAACTAGTAAATGTAATAAACAAAATGTAGAAGTAAGAAACAGAAATGTTATCATAAATAGAAGAAAGGAAATTTATGACAAGAAGGAAGAAAAGAACTACGACTAAAAATTATTTTCCACAACTTTACTCTTTCTTCGTCTCAGCTTTATCTCGTATTATATGAAATGATATCGGTCGGTTAAAAACTAGGGGATTTGACTAGGACACCAGTTTTTACGCGAAGTGTCTGCCATCTGACCTCTGCGACTGAGAAGGGAAACTAAGCCCAAACCTAGATTAAGTCGAATTCAATGAATCCGGGTTTCCTCACGTTGTTTTACTTCACCGTAAGAGCACTCAGAAAATGTACATAAGTTAGATAAACTCATTGGTAAATAGCAGGATTCGAACCTGGAATTCTGAAGCACGTACCACTAGACTACCGAGGCTCATCATTCATTCATTCATTCATTACAAATTTATTTATATTTTATGTATCTCTAACTTGTACATTTATATTCAATTTTACAATGTATTTATACATGTTATTTACATAGTATGTAAATAACATGTATAAAAACATTGTAAATTAAAAATTAAAATATGCTACTTTATGCCAAAGTTTTACCGCCATTAACACTTTTGATAAGCAACTACCACCCGTGAAAAGATATGAAGAAAACAATTGAACCCCATTTTTTGAATGACATGTTTTGTGGGAGTTTTGTGTCTTTGTTAGTTTGGATTTTACATTTTTTTTTCTAATTCAAAAATAGAATGTAATAGCCACTTGCATTTTCGTCACATCTTCTTCATCTCCGTTACTTTTAAAATATTCACGTTAGAACATAGTCGTTGTCCGATTATGACGCACGAGGTCCCAAGTTCGATTCCTCGTGGGGCAACTATGAATTTTTCTGTTGTTTTGAAAAACAAAACGTTGAATTTATACTTTCCATCGTCGGTACTTGATTTAATTCCATTGTATATATGCACTTTTTTCTTTAAAACATCCCCTTGTACTATTCCACATTTTTTTTAAATTTCGCATTAGCCAACCGGTTTCACTTTTTACAGGATTATCAGGGCTTGTAAAACCCTCTACTAAAAATACATATTGTGTATATAATACATCTGCCTACCTCTTCGGCGATATGGGTGTGGAGAAGTTTTTTAAGAAACGTTTTTAAAGTATGTATTAAAATAGTTATTTTAAAAACATTGTTATCTATCCAATGTTTATAGACAAGTGAAGAAGGTGAGTCGTCAGGTCAAGGTTATCTATAATCTACATAATTAAATCATAAAGAAAGTTTTACTGATTGTATTTATCACTATCTGTACTCGCTACTTCGTCCACGTTTTTATTTAATTATTTTATTTTATAAATTATAAAATAACATTCTATTTTAAAAGTAGCCTAAGCCGTTCCTTGTTAAAATGTCCTGCCAGTGAAAATCGGTCCAGCTGCTTCAGAGATTAGCGTGTACAAACAAACAGAGAGTCAAAAATTCTAAAAACTATTATTTTGGTAAATGTACCTTGTAAACATACATAATATATGCATTTAGTAAAAAACAGTTATTTTAATATTACATACAGACACTCCAATTTTATTTGTTTGTATAGAATTATGTGGTTAAAAATAGTTGCACTGTTAAGTGTACATTGATTGTGTCAAATTACGAACATTTCCAAAGTCTCATGTTACTACAATACGCAACGGTACGATTTTATTATCACCGACCATATACGGGAAGTGTTTCTAAAATCTTAACTGTAGGTAGGTAGTACGTAATGCTGACATTGGTATGAGTAATGGTTTGCAGTTATAAATGTGCCGAACAACAGCCTCCAAACCCATAAGGATATTCAAAAGTATTAGCAACTACAATTACCTACATACGTCATAAGTAATAAACATTTTAGAAATACCTAAAATGCAAATTACCCACCATTTTGTTTACGCAATGAAAGTAGTTTGAACATGATTTAAAAAGTTCAACCAACCAGAAATGTTAATATGCAAATAAATAAAATAAAACAAAAAATAGTCTGATTATTATAAAACTGTACGATAGTGAATTCTGTAAATTGAAAATATTAAAATAATAGGCCTAAGAGACTAAAAACGTTCAACGAAACGTTTTTATTTATTTATTTTTGTCTGCCTGTCTGTAATCCGGCTAGGCTAGGATTAGTCAATTTTGCTAGCGGATAGCCTATGTTAAAGGCTACTTTTTATCCCCTTTACTTAAAAGGGTTCTGTAATAGGAAAAAAGCAAAAATTGAAATATGGCTGTAATTCAGGAACGCGCCGTCTCATTTTTTTAATGTTTTTTTTTATTGAATACAACAAAGTTTACAGACTATACCCTTATTTTTTCTAAGATATAAGTTTAAAAAAAATATGTTATAAGTTTTGTTGTTAAAAAATTACGACCATAGCAAATTATACCATAAATGATCCATAGACAATCATAAGTTGAAATCCAAAAAGTACGGTGATCCTTAAATTTAACCCGTTTAAAAGGGATTTCTGTAGGAGAGGACATGCAGTATGATTTTTTTATCGCATGGAACATAGTTTACTTACAGTTTTTTGCTATATTAACACTAACGTTTGCACGTGGCTTTGTATATAACGTGGCATGGGTTGTAATGTGATAACGTAATTTTTACGGGATTGTAGCCCACGCAGACGCAGTCGCGGGCAACAGCTAGTACTTTTATGAAACCCTAATAAACATTAACAAGATATATATAAAATAATATGTATAATGCTTTTGAGGAAAATACGTAGGCAACGATACACATTGACTGCGTATTTAACAAGATAACAATGGGGGAATTACCTATCATGATTCATTTTCACAGAGAACTAGTTGTTGTTTAAAATACTAAAATGTCTTGGATTAAGAATTGCATAGCTAAGCTAGTATTTTGTATCCTCTAATAATGTAAAGTTTAATATTAAATACCTACGAACAAATAAAAGAGCCTTGCTGGTCTAATGGTACGCGCTTCGGACCTCCAGGTTCGAATCCCGCCATGCACCCTTGAATTTTTCCAACTTAAGTACCTACATAAAAAAGTACCTTCACGCCTATTATCCCCGAAAGTATAACCTAGCCTCGATGTGCTAGTATATTCACTCGTCAGTCCAGTAGATATACTAGAACACACCCACGATTAGCCAAGGTACTAGGGCCCTGATGTGATAGGCGGCCAGCCTATCGCCACTTCGGGCACATTCCAATCCCGCGCAATGTTATGCTTATGCAGAATAATCTGAAAAACATTTAAGAAAAGTTGCCCAAGTTGGGAATTGAAGCCGGGACGTTACGCATAGATTGTCCAAGTAACTGTCAACCGGAAGTCCAACCGGAAGCGCTTCCGGAAGGACTTTCGTCGTCCTGCCAGAAGGACTTTATTTTACGTGAAAAAACGTTAGTCCTTGGAGTACGACAACTTCTAGCAGGACATAACATGTTCATGACGATATCAGGCGTTATAAACATTTTCTTATTTTAATATATTAAAATAAAAAAATCTTGTATTATAATAGTTTGTTCTGCATCAATCACATAGTTTTTTGATTCGTCGGACTCTGAAGAGCTTGAACATAGAGCCCCGTGTTGGTCCGGGTTCCGTTGTAGAATAGGCCAACTGCCTTCTACCCAGGTAGCTCGTAAGAGGCGAGCACAGGGTCTATTGTCACCAACTAAATAGCCGTATTATCCGTGTCAAAAGTCTCTGAAACCGGCGCAAAGAGAATAGTGGATGTGGAGAAGACTAGGCAAGTACCTATGTAAAGAGCTGGCGATGGCGAGACGATGACGAGGGAGGTAAATATATGAAGTTGTACCTATATACGTATGAAAATTATTGAAGTTGATAACAATTAATTTCATCTACATTTCTAAATCCTCTAGACACCAGTTATGAGCTTTGTACAAAAAGATAGTCAATAATTTGTCGTAGTAAATAAATTCTTTTAAAAGATTTTAAACGCATTCAAATATTTTTTCTTTTGTTTATAGTTCTTTGGTATTTTAGGAATCAATGAAGTAACCTCCTATAGATATTTTTATTTAAAGAAAGAAAGAGTTATTATCAAGTTGTACATGATAATATAATATTAGGAATTGAAATTTAAAATTTTAGAACGAACAATATTATTTTGTAATGCTAATTTGTTCAATGTTTGACAGTTAATTGACAATGACATTTTTATCTGTGGAATGTGGCTGACGCCTGACATATCTGATATTAGTCATGTTTTCCTCGATTTTGTGATTTTTAAAAAACTCCTGTGATTGCTAATTTTAACCCACCTTTATAAATCTAATTCTGTAAAATTACATTCGGAAGTTGTGTATTAGTTTACATTTACGAAATAAAATGGGCGACCACTTGCCAGCTTGTGTTATCGATGTCGGAACAGGGTACACGAAATTAGGGTTTGCCGGTAATAAAGAGCCCCAATTTATCATTCCATCAGCTATAGCGATAAAAGAGACTGCTAAAGTGGGTGATCAAAGCACAAGGCGTATGACAAAAGCCGTCGAAGACTTGGATTTCTTTATTGGTGACGAAGCATTTGAAGCCACTGGTTACTCTGTTAAATACCCCGTTCGTCATGGTTTGGTAGAAGATTGGGATTTAATGGAAAGGTACATTGAACAATGTATTTTTAAATATTTACGTGCTGAGCCTGAGGATCATCACTTTTTGATCACCGAACCCCCTTTAAACACTCCTGAGAATCGGGAGTACTTGGCTGAGATAATGTTCGAGTCTTTTAATGTACCGGGATTGTATATTGCTGTACAGGCAGTGCTTGCTTTAGCAGCTTCTTGGAAGTCACGTACATCAGCTGGTCGTACATTTACTGGTGTTGTCGTAGACAGTGGTGATGGTGTTACACATATTGTACCAGTTGCTGAAGGTTATGTCATTGGATCTTGTATCAAACACATCCCCATTGCTGGGAGAAATATCACATCATTCATTCAGTCACTCCTCCGTGAACGCGAAGGTGGAATACCACCGGAGCAAAGCTTGGAAACCGCCAAAGCTATCAAAGAGAGGTATAGCTATATTTGTCCAGATATTGCCAAAGAATTTGCAAAATATGATACTGATCCAGGAAAATGGATGAAACAATATACCGGGATTAATGCGATTACAAAGAATCCTTTTACTGTTGATGTAGGGTATGAAAGGTTCTTAGGGCCAGAAATATTCTTTCATCCAGAGTTCTCCAACGCTGATTTTACAGTGCCTTTGAATGAGATGGTGGATGAAGTTATTCAAAGTTGTCCAATAGATGTAAGAAGAGGATTATATGGCAATATTGTCTTGTCCGGTGGTTCAACGATGTTTAGGGACTTTGGGAGACGATTACAAAGGGATATAAAAAGAACTGTAGATGCTAGGTTACAGCTATCTACGAAGTTGTCGGAAGGTAGAATCACACCTAAGCCTATTGATGTCCAAGTTATATCTCATAATATGCAGAGATATGCTGTATGGTTTGGAGGAAGTATGCTGGGTTCTACACCGGAATTTTATCAAGTTTGTCACAGCAAGCAAGATTACATGGAATATGGGCCAAGTATTTGCAGACACAACCCTGTGTTTGGTACCATGACATAAATTGTAAAATATTGTTGTCACTATTCATCAAGCTTGATGCTGCTCTGATGGAAAATGTTTTTACAGTCATTGTTGTATATCAGATCGCTTCCAGTGATCTCTAAATAATCAGGGTGGTTTCTTTCTTGTTCATTAATAATTTAAGTATTTTAGTCAAATTTTAAAACTGATTCTAGCACATATAATCTAAAGTTATTTTCGGAGTATCCTATCTTTTTGCAATGAGACAAATGTGATAAAACATTTTAGTACTGTCAAATTAATCATGAAGTAATAATTTGTTTGGTTTATAATTAATTTATTTCAAGTTATAGAGTTATATAAAAATATCATGGACAAACTAATCTAACAGAACATCTCTTTCTTTTACTTTCTTTGAAAAAAGCTATTTGCGTAGCTAGCTGCCAGGGTTCAATTCCCAGGTCAGGCAACTTTTCTTAAATGTTTTTTAGACTATTCTGAGTCAGTATTAAATTGCCCTGGGTTGTACTATCTCACTATACAATATAATAACACTTGCCATCTATTTTTAACTTCAACACATCAGAACAACAATAATGGAATAACTTATACCTGTTGGGTTAATTTAAAATGAGTTATTAGGTTTGTCAATATTAAAATAAAACAAAAAGTAAATAGTATGCTCTCTAAAATTGAAATTTATCAATTATATTAATAATGTCTGATTTTCTTGGCTTACAAATACGGCTTTGTTTTTTACTAATTTTAAGATTTATTATTATAACATAATATGAATCAATGTCATACTGCAACAGACACAGAGTGTAAATCATGCTTCTTTTGTTTTTAGTTTTTAATTCTAATCTACTTCTAAGTCCCAGTGAATGAAGATCAAATCATCTGTTTATTCTGAAATGTATTATATATTGCCTATAATGTACTTAAACTAGCATTTAATTAAACCAGCTGCTTATACATAAATGATTCCGTAAAATTATCTTTAAAAAACATTAAAAAGATCACACAGATTGATTGATGAGAGCCTCCATTAAATAAACTTTGTATAGATGGATGGAAAAGTTTCAGTATTGGGGTCCTGTTTTTACCCATGGGTAATGGAACCCTAAAAATGAAATATGGTATTTTCAAAAACTCATCATGACGCTTTGCATTTTATATACTTAAAGCTTGAATAATGTCAATAACATTATAAGAGAAGTAAATACATAAAAAGATATGCATTTTCATCGTTTTTATTTCATTATTATTATTACTAAAATATTTTTTGATCGCATTTTCTATTTTAGTTTTTGTATGAGGTAACTACTTTTTTTAGTCTGATAGAACTTCATTTTATATTTATAACTGGCAAGGCTATCACATTATGGTTCTTGTTGTCCATAATAACTGTTGTGAAGGTATTTGATTATGCAAAACGCAGACCTGTGAGTTTAATAGACAAAATATTTGTTGTATATGTCTGGGCCCTGTATTTAGATATATCTAAATAAGTTATCTTCGCTGTTTATGTATACTGTATATATGTTGCATTTTCATATGTTTATGGTTAGAACCTGTATGATTTGCAATCCCATAAAAACATTAAGACCTTACAACTTGTGATTTTTTGCAATATTAAAACGCTGATTTAAAGAACTTGACTAAATCACTCTCAACGTCGTGTGTTTGGCTTGATTGAGTCGAACTGTACTAATGCTTTTGTTGGGAGTTTGCAAAATAGTAATTTTATTTTAAAAATATCTTTTTTGTCAAAAACAAACATTTAGAAGTCAATATAGGTATATATAAATATCTCCATTTCATGGCAAAAAATTTCATGGTAAAAATATCTCCAATTCAAAAGTTTCGTCTAGATCTATTATCTCCTAATCTGTATAAGTGTCAATCTTGTTTTAATTTTAAATTAATTATTCTTTGTTTTTTGCAACAATATCTGTGTAGTAAGTGTATAAGTATGTGACATAATGGAATCAGGCATTAGGTACTTTGCAGAATTAGGTACTTTAAACAAATATAAAACTATTACATTAGCTCTACAGTTGTGAAGTGCCGTCTAGTTCTGGAGGTGCTTTGGTCACAAAGCGAAACATATGTTGAGAGTGAATTATGAGAGTGAATAATTCACACTCAACGTCGTGTATTTGGCTTGATCGAGTCGCACTGTACTAATTCTTTTGGCGGGAGTTTGCAAAATAGTAATTTTATTTTATTTAAATATTGACGGTAAATTACTCTGTAAAGATGTATCTTTAGCTCCTTTAGAAAATTTCTTTTGGATAAACCATATATGTTTGGAGCAGTCAATAAGTTTGATGAAAGTTATATATTAATTATTAATATTATAAGAGTATAATATTACAGCATGAAATTACTAGATATTTAATTGACTTAACATGTTTATTTCGAAGTAAGTATTATAGTAATCAATAAAGTATTTGCTCAGGCATATTTTAAATATTCTTTTATACTTTTAATGGAAATTATTTTGCTGGATCCAAAATATAAGCATTTATTGTCTTGCATTCCAGCTTTTTACCAAATATAGATTTTTGAAAATAAATTTATTTAAATTGTGATCAAGTTTTATTTAAAAATCGCACTCTGTGAAAAAAATCTGATTTGAAATGTTAATTTCAATGGGTCATCCTGATATGTCTCTGTCGACGCGGAAATTTTGGAATTCTTGTTTCAAATACACTATAGTTTATAATCTTGAGCTATCTGTAGGACTATGGTATGGTGTACTTTTAAACCGCAGTAACACGATTTTTGAGACATCTAGATTTTGAATAAAATGTTTTTTCACATCTACATCTAAGATCTTGTAATCCTGATCTAAAGAACCTCGGTAAGCGCTTCGAACTTTCATTTTGGTGGTCCTGGTTCGAATCTTCTATGTACCAATGAGTTTTTCTACCTTGATTATATTTTTTTACTACCCTTACAGTGAAGAAAAACATCGTGAAGGAACCCGACTTTGTGCTATCGGGCATATCGAGTGGGGGACCTAATACCGTCGGTTAATCGGGGGTACATTTATACTTCTGCCTACCCTTTCGGGGATATGCGACGATTTTTACTTTTACTTGTACAACTCGTATCAGAACATTAACGTCACTAAACCATCTTGGTACTAGTAGGTACGTGAAAACCTGCAATTCGGTTGCATACACATTATTAATACGGAGGTGTAAGGGGTCTCAACCAACAACTTTTGGGGTCCAAACCCAACCTCACCTGCTCGTGGTACGCCCTGCTGATTAACGGACGAGGCTCTGGCGACCTGCCAACCCGCATTGGACCAGCGTGGCAGGAATTGGTCCGCAAACCCCCATATGAAAATGACAGATAAAGGAAAGCCACAAGTGCCCGGCGGCTTCGGTCGCGAAATTGGCGTTGACGGGCGTCGATCGAGCGCCGTAGCCGGGGTGCTAATAATCCCCGGGTGAGTCAATGGAGCGACGATATAATGAAGATCGCAGGAATCCGCTGGATGCAGGCCGCCTTTGACAGGTCTGATTGGAAGTCGTTGGGGGAGGCCAACGTTCAGCAGTGGACATTCTATGGCTGAGATGACACATTATTTGTCTTTGTGGGACTAGAATCTGACGGAATTTTCGTAATAAGTAGTAGTTACCTACGTACGACTTATGGACTTCCAAAAAAGGGATTAATTATTTCTTATGGATCCGCACATAGGTACCTATATTACGTGAGACTCCTGGTATACCTACTTTATAGAGACCCCCGATTGTTTGTTGAAGGCACCTATGCAACCCGAAAAACAAATAGGTACCTACGTAAATTGTTCGTTTGCCTTCTCTACTATAAAATCATATCTCAGATCACATGTCTAAAAAAAGGACAAATATGTGATCTGAGGTTTCCTTTTTTAATGTCCCGATTATTATTAATACTTTTCTGCTGGGCGAAATCTGAATGCGGCAAATCGGTTTTGTACAGCGGGAAAAACAAGCCCACTTTCCACAAAGGTACAAAGGAATTACTACGGTAATCAGGTTCACCAAGCCAAAGTTCGGGGTCCTGGAACATTTGGTGTTGGTGTTGTAGATAATCCCACCCGTAGATATACCTAAGTAATGAATGCATGAAGAGAATGATAAATGTGGATGTAGCTAAGCAGATAGGTATGTAAGAATCGTGACATTTGGCCCTCGATACTCTCTGCCTACTCAACAAGTAAGCTGGCATGAAGATATGTACGTAAGTAATGAATTTTGAACTGAGCCCTGCTCGAAACAAAGCTCAGTGAACTATAAAACCACGCGGTTAGCAACAAATTAGCCATTCTAAAAAATATGAGAAGCGTAACAGGCGGATATTATAAATGCTCATGTATTACATACAGACACGATTTAATAAATCCGTTAATCCTCTAGGGATTATCACGGTTCTGCGCAGAAGCGCTGGATATAATACCTATGCTTATCTAATGAGAATTTTTGAATAATTTTTCATTCTATATCCGAATATAAAAAGAGAATTACGTTTCTCATGTGCGTAGTCAAATACATATATCTACAACGCGAATGCAATAAAACATGCTAGATATATTATACCGCCTCGTTGGCCGTGTGGCTAGCGTACACGCCAAACCGCATCGAATAACCGCGAGGCTTGGGTTCGATTCTCGACGGAAACATGCATTTGTGATGAACATAGATGTTTGTATTTGCGGGTCTGGGTGTTTATTAAATTTATCCTGCTATATATTTAAGTATTTCTATGTATTAGTATCGTTGTCTAACATGCATAACACAAGCATATAATTTGCTTACTTTGGTGTTAGATCAATTTGTGTAATTTGTCCTGTAATATTAATTTATTTTTATATTTATATTTAATTTAAATTTGAAACTACTTTACTGGGGATAGAAAGCTATGTAGCAATTTAGCCGGATAATGATCCACCACCTTGTCTATTTCTTCCGCCATGACTGGATCTTGTTCTTGTCTGGAGGGTGGACTAGAATTGCAAATAGGCTTAACATCCCGGCCCCGAGACTGTGAAGCACATATACCATCTATGATGTCTCCAGACTACGGCTATCTCTTAACGATTGAATTATTTTTTTGAAAATTGAATCCAAACCAAAAAAAAAATTTACCTACATAAAGCTAAACGACATGATAGTGTAGTAAAAGTCGTTTTTTACAATTTTACTGCGTTCATTAAAGAATTTTAAGCGGAAATATTAATTATTTCAACCGAAAATTCTAAATATAGATAATATATTATACAGAGTACCTACATACTATAAATACTTATGATGTACCTAAACATCTCACGCCATGGGTAAAACAAAACAATAACACATGGGGCGTCTGTTTTGCGGGGCGACGAGTACCTACTAGATATTGACAGTGATATAGGTAGTTCGTATAATACTATACAGGGTGCTCCACAAAGAAGACTAATTAGTCTGCTCTCAGTGCAAGCGTGCGGCATACAGGGTGCTAACAAAAACGGCGATTTCTAACTCAAGTCAATTCAATGCCTCTTTAAGCTGAGCTAAGCGCGACAAGTCCTCATGGAATAACAGACATATAAGACTTTACTTGCATTATATAGTTCTTTCATCAAATTTGATTTTTTCTTTTCGTCCTACAAATGAACACTACTGTGTTCTTAGTATTAACATCTAATGATAATTAGCACAGACGTTTCAAAAAGCCTCTGTACACGCTTCGGACTTCCATTCGGATAGTCCAAGTTTGAAACCCGCCATGTACCTACCATTTAGTTTTTCTAACTTATGTACTTTTTCTGAGTGCTTTTACGGTGAAAGAAAACATCGTGAGTAAACACGGATTCATTGAATTCGACCTAATCTAGGTTTGGGCCTAGTTTCCCTTCTGGGTTCTAAAGGTCAGATGGCATTCACTCTGCGTAAAAAATTGTGTCCTAGTCAAATCCCCTAGATTAGGTAGCAGACTCCGATATAATTTGGTATAATACGGGATAAGATTAAAACGAAGAAGATAATTTGCACAAACGTTAGCAACTTTCATAATGGACCAGGTAATATAATATTCAGGTACCTACGTAATAAATAAGTATGTTTGGACAAGTAAAGTTGATTGGTTTCATTCGAAAGCAAGCAAATTATGTTAATACCTAAGTGATATTATGTATTGGAGAAGGATATAAATTATATTTTCATTATACCAGTTAATCTGCCCTCCGGATCGGAACACGACAATGTCATTACGGCGACAGGAACAGGTAAGGTGGCGGATCCCTACTCGGGTTAATTGCTGCACAGCGCTCTACCACTAAATAGGATATGCATTAGGATGGTTCTCTTTATCCTTTTGGTTTTTTTATCGGGGTGTCTCTGATAAAAACCAAAAACGGGTTTTAAGATAAGTAGAAAAGTTTAAGGTTTGGAAACGGTGGTAGTACAAAATAGTGAGGCCTTAACCTGGTTGCCGGGGAGTTTGTTTTGACGTTTCTTCTCCTGACTGGCTAAGTTAGGTTAGTTGTAACAACTTTTAAACACACATACCTATTCGGCAAACAAATAATTTTCATTTCATTTCATAGGGCCATTGTAGGGATATTTTAGGTTTTAATTTATAATAGTTAGACCATTTATAATGAGAGTAATTATGTAATACCTACCTAAGCTACAAAACATATATTTAGAGCTTGGAAAAGATTCAAAACAGTCTGTGAACTATTTTCTATTCAACAAAAAACAATAAATAAAATCAGACTGTTTACATTCACGAATTATAGCCAAGTTTAGATTCTAAATTTATATTTGGAACACAGGTTACTCGTTGTGTAAATAAAGTTCAGTCTTAGATAACATATAAGTACGAAAATCCCCGTACGTTCTGAGTTTTAACTTATGATGGACAGTTGAACTATTTATAGTGAGAGTTGTAATTGCTGTAATTTCTCAACTACAAAATTTACGATTTGAAAAAAAATACGACACAGCCTGTAAAACATGTTCAACAAAAAAAACATTCAACAAAAAACAACGAATGGAAGTGTAACGCGCGTTCATAATAGCCAAATTTAGGTTTTGATTTTATTTTTCTTTTTTTTTGTAATTTCTTCCCATTTGCGAAAAGGCTAGGGAACTTTGTTTATACAGCCTAGTCTTAAGTAATTTATTTTTTCAATAATGATGGTATAATCATGGAAGATGAGGGTGAAGAGATGATTTCATGGAAAATGAGATGATGGACTTCTGGTAAAGCTGTGGGAACTTTAC